>CABHPH010122816.1:0-19915 GCA_902168325.1 Peromyscus nudipes | reverse complement strand
GAGCGTCTGAGGAGGCCCCTGTTATCTTCAGCATGCCTGGATGAGCCTTGGAGTCTAAATGTGCCAGTTCTGCAGGATTGGGCAAAATGCAGAAGCAGGAAGTACACTGAGACCCAACATCCATTCTGGATGCTTCTACTCATCACTGCTGCCTTAGAAAGTAACTGCTGTTCAGTAAATACCTGTTGGGCAAAATATCTTGCAATACTCAAAACAATCCTGGAAGGTGAAGATGTTTTCGTCCTTGTAATAGTTTGGATAGCTGAGGTCCACAGAGGTTAGACAGTCCGCCCTGGGTTCACAAAGCAAGAGCCAGTATGTGCGTTCTTGACTGGATTATGCAGCTCTGTGCTGTGACTGTTACAGTGTGGTGAGAAATATCCCCTCTCTGCAGGGTCTACATCCGAGAAGAATATATAACTGTGTTCTTCCTCCATATGTGTTCTCTGACTTTTTGTGAAGCACCCGAGGATATTTCCTCTGATCTCTCCGGAACTAGGTTTCCTCCTTTCCCTGAGCAGTGACTACTTCACATGCCATTTGGTCAGCTTATGGGTCATTTGTTGTCATTTGCCTTTGGCTCAGATGGAAATAGAAAGCAAACTAGAACACGGTATTGGTGTTTCCCATCTCTGCTTGCTCCCAGCCCATCAGCGTGTTCCATCTTTCTTTTAGGTTGGTAGCTATGGAGACAGGTCCACAGACCAGATTAGGATGTCTGGACCATGCCGTGTGTTTGACCAACCTCTTCAACTTTCAGCCTCTGGGGACGCTGTGCAGGGGGCCACCTTCAGGCATGGGATTTGGGCTTCTGTCCTCTCAGGCTACCAGGCCTTGGACTTCCTGTTGGTAAACAGGGTCTTAAACATGAATGGGGGAAAAAGAGTGAGAAGGTCGAGCTGTTCCTCTGCCCCTGTCTCTGGCCAGGTCTGCAGGATACTTGATCTGCAAACCATTGTTGTTGAGGTTGCTTAACTCTAACTGGCTTGTTTATGGCTCTCACCAACACTGAAAACCTAGAGGGTAAGCAGCCCCAGCATTTTCACATCTGGAAAGATGTTTTGTGGCACTGTGTGGCATTTCCCTTGATATCCCCAGTCTTCACCAGAGTTAGCTTCGGCCACGTGTGCTCACAGTGACTGGAAGTGTTGGAGCTGGTGATTGCGTAGTTACGGTTTTCGCTTACCACAGTGAGTCAAGTTGCCAATCCCCTGTCTTCAATGGTGGCAAGTGGCAAGGCTGGCTCCCAGACCAGAGAGGAGGTGGTCTGGTGAAAAGTCAGTCCTTCCTCTTGGTCTGGAGGTAGGCTGGTACACATGAGTGGTGGCGGGAGGCTGAGCTTATGTGGTAAGTGTGGATAGCTGACCTCGAACTCTGGATCCTGGGGAAGCTCTGACCCATGTGTCAGGCTTTCTGCAAAAGTTCAACCAGGGAAGCTGTAAGACCCAAATCAACTAACACCCCAGTTTCTGCATTGCCTGCACATAGTCTCAGGGAGGTTGGGTAGGCTCCCACCTTGACTGACATGGCTGCCCAGACAGGGTCTGAAGCTATGTCTGTAGCTGGAGTGAGTCCACCCCACCCTGGAGACAGGTAGGCAGTTGTAAAAACCCGACCTTCTCGGGCAGAAACCGTAGGCTGTAATGTGTTCTGGTTTTGAAATACTTGAATTTCTTGTAACTACTCCAGATCACTGGTTGGAACTAGGTTATGCCTGTCTCTCCTGGGCCCCAGAAACAGCCAGTGCTTCTCATGAACTGAGACAGCCTTGTTGCACGTTAGCGTGTGGCACAAGGCAGGAAAGCATTTAGACCATGACTATGGAGCGCCTGTGACAGGAAGCCCGGACTTATCCCTGAGGACACAGCAGGACACAAAGAAGAGCAGCCTCTGCCTCCATGTAGCTGGCCTAGGAAGCTGTGGGTCTGAAGCTGTCTTATGTGGGTAGACTCAGCAGGTGGCCAGCCAGCCATCGGAGGCTATTCTTAATTTCCACTCTGGTCAAGCTCTTTATAGCCACCTGCTAGGAAGGGAGTGTATTTGCATGTCCAGTGAGTGCTTATTTTTATGGACACTGGAGTGAATTCGGGATCTGCTGATGATTACTGGGGGGGCTGATTCAAGCCCCACATCGCCTCTGGCTAGTGATTGGTGCTAAACTGCTATAATATACAGGCTCATGTCGGGAGGCAGAATGGGAAGAGGGGCAGGCCTAGCTTGCTTCCCTGCTCACCTAGATGTTTGTGTGGTCTTCTTGCACTGACATCTCCCGCTCCAGGCCACGGGGACATTTGTGTACCTCTCTGCCTACTGCCATATAACCTCAGGAGCCATCAAGACCCATTGTACCACTCTTCTCTGAGGCTCCCTTTCCTGCTTTCTGCGGTCAGTTAGCACTGCCCTGTCTCGCTGCTGTATTCCTGTGGACTAGAGAGAGCAGGATGCCCTTTCTTCGCTGCAGGGCCAGCCAGGGAGTTCCTGCTTCTCTTCCAGGGGAGGCTTCCAGCTTGCAGTCTGCTCATTCAGCAGAAGAGCCCACTGGACTGTGAGCTCATTCCTCCCTACCCACTTCTGCCCTGTCTGTCATCAACCATCTCTCAGGAGTGCTGGAACTCTGCCCAGAGCCTGTTCACTCCATCCTCAAGGTGTATGACATTTTAAAGGTTAAAATGATGTAACATATAATTCCCCCATCAAAACAGGAGCGCCATTTAGCCGCCTCCACTTCCAACCATACCCATTTTTCCATTTCTTTGCCTTGTTCCTTGGGAAGCCACTCGCCCTGGCGTTTTCCTGCTCCATTCACTTCCTACCTCCCCTGGGAGCACAGAACCATGTTCTCTTTGGTATTTTCTGAGAAAACATTAAGTAGGGATGAGCCACTGTCCACAGCTTCTGTACCAACCTCCATCTACGGATGGTAAAAGCCGCTTAGGGTGAGTTAGACGCAGTCACGAAACCCAGCTAATAAAGTAGAGTTGGACTACATCTTGGTTCAAGTTTTTCTTCTGAAGCGTATGGAATGTGGGCCTGATGTTTACCTGATTAGCTCCTCTTTATTTGGGCTTTAGGACAGATCTGCAGAGAAAGTTCCTTTTCACATTGCCCAGACCATAACCGCTATCACATGACCCGTCTCAGGGCCGGTGGACTGTTATCATTTGCCGTGAGCCGTAAATACGATCCTCTTCCTTGTCCAGTGCCATGCTGTGTGACCTCTTTTAACACATGGTGGGATAAGCCTCTCTTGGAGGGCTGTCCTGTGCATTGCAGGCCATCCAGCATGATCCTTGCTAGCCATTCACTAGCTATCAGCTGTGCCCTTGAGTTATTGCCAGGTATTCCTTGAGGAATCTGCCTTGGCTGAAAACTGTGGTCTCTCACGACTGTCTAATCATCTGTTCTCAGGGTCTAGTCATGTGGGCTAAAAGACTGTTCCCTACAGAGAAAGTGAAGTGTGTCATATTGTCCTTATAAAAGAGAACATGGGCCAACAAGATGGCGCAGAGGGTAAAGGTGCTGACCACCCAGCCCCCCTACCCAAGTGCAGTCCTGGAACCCGCATGGTGGAAGGAGACAACTGAATCCTACAAGTTTTCCTCTGACCTCCACATAGGAGCCATGGCATGCACCTGCCCACACCCACATGAACACACACACACACACACACACACACACACACACACATCAATATGATTGACTGGGGGACAGCAAAAGTGTGCAGTGTTTGTTCGGTGTGAGTGAGGACCTGACTAGTGCTCTGCTGTCTCTTCTTAGCCTAGAAGTCTGCTGCACAACAAGGCAGAGCTGTGGGGTGCCTAGGGCACCGAGGAGCCAAATACGAGTTCACTGAGTGTGAGTTTTAAGTGGGTTGTGCCAAACACAGAGTGGGCAAAATGCACTGCTTCTCTTGTTTCGGTATTTAACCACTATTCTTTCACTTTATTGACAAGGCATCGAGCCAGTGATTTTAATGGAAGCTACCATCTCCACTGAGGCCCGCCTAGGAGGCCTGTCTGTGAGTCAGAACCTTGTCCTGTACAGGGCACACAAGGCTAGATGTCACAAACCGATAATCAAACTTCTAGAAAGATTTCCCAGCTGATATGGAAATACTTGCTAATGACAATGTGAGTGTGTTTTGAGGGAGAGCAAACCTGTGGTTTTCTTTTTGGCCCAGTGCAGTGATCTCCAGATTGAACTGGCAAGAGGCCTGTGAGGGGTGGCTGAGGTTCCAGCCATTGGGGAGCTTGGGGAGAGTGAACTCTGAGGAAATGCACTGGGGGAATGCAGGAAACAGTTCAGGTGGGAGATTGCGTCTCCGCAGCCTCTTGATCTAGTAGAAGCTGTAATAGAAAATTCTCCACTCCCTGTGTGTGGAGACAGAAGAGAGGAGAGCTGCAGAGGGTAGTCCATATCAGGCCAGAGATGGGTGGGAAGCAGGCGGAAGGAAGGCCCATAAGTGCTTTCACAGGAAGAGACGCAAATGCCAAGAAGTCGAGTCACCAAAGAACTTGGAGGCGTTTCTTGGATCTGGCAGAAAGTGGTGGGCATCTCTGTATTCATTTTACAGCTTTTGCGGGGCTGGTTGCAGCTCCATCCACTTGTCTGGGGGTTTCCTACAGTCTTAACAGCATCCTCTCCCCGAACAGCCCTTCCGCTCTGTTTACCCCAACTGTCCATCATTGTAGGAGAGCTGTGCTCCTCATTACTTTCCCCTGGCTGTGGCAAATGACCTGATGGAAACAACCTAAGGACGGGTTTGTTTTGGCTCACAGCTTGGAGGTACAGTCCAGCACTTGGGGGAAGTCATGACAGCAGGAACTGGAAGCAGCTGGTCACATGACATGCACAGCCAGGAGACCGAGATGAACACTAGCACCCAGCTTGCTTTCTCCATTTTATACAGTTGGGGACCCCAGCCTGTGAGAGTGGTGCCACCCACATTTAGGGTGAGCCTGCCCATGTCAATTGACCTAATCTAGAAAGTCGTTCACAAGTTTATCCTCTAGAGGGTTCTAGGTCCTGTCAAGGTATTGCCCTCATCTGGCAGGCAGGCTAGTCAGGATTCATTATAAGACGTGGCTGTAACAAGTCCTTGCCTCCGGGGTTGTGAGTCCCTCCAGGTTCAGAGAGTCCAGGTTCCTAAAGATCTGTTTGCTACAGTGGAGGCATAAGAATCCGTCTTACCAAAGACGAGTCTCTGTCCGGATAAGATGTACCTTGACTCCGGGGCCTGACAAGAGGGTTACTGGGTGAGTGAATTAATTCCTGGCATCTTATAGCATGTGCAGGATGATGAAAATCAGAATAAAGCCATTATACTCCATCTCACTGTTTCTTCTGTGAAGCCTTTGCAATCATTCTTTATGTGGTTAAATTCAAGTGGTTTCCAGTTGGAGCATGGTGCAATCAGATTTCCTCACAAGGGTGCTTTCCACCATGACCTCTTTGACGTCAGCAACTGCTTCCTGTTGATGTGAACTCTCTATTCACCCAGCTGACGACTCGGTCAGGGAAATATAATGAAACAGTGCGACCTAGGAGCCATTCAGCTTGGTGCCGTCTGTGCCCCCCCCAGAGATGCCCTTCTTGCCTACAGCTCTTAACAGCACTCTGGAGTTTTCAATATGGGGCTTGCTATTCATACAGAAATACCCCCCAGCAGTTCTTAGAATTTGATGAGTAGATAGGGCTTCCAGTTCAACAGTGCCTTGAATCACTAGCTAAATTATTCATAACCATAAATGTAATTGCTATTCTTTGAATTATTTTTCCTCCATCTTCACTGTGGCCAATGTGCCGTGACTGTTCCTTACTAAAACATTTCATTCCCCAAACAACTTATCTGCAAATGAAACATATTTGTAAATCAGAAGGATTACGGAGTCTAGTTTTCAACACAGAAAAATCTTTCTTACTGTGGTTATAAGAATGAGTAAATGCTGCAGAAGGGGAAGAAGATTACTAAGGCTGCAAAGTCTTCAGTAGCACACTGCAGTCCACAGGCCAGCACCTCTGTTTCCCAATCACAATGTTTTAAAATCCATGAAGCTGAGAATCAGAATCCTTAGTTAATGTTAGAAAATTAGGAAACTGAATGGAGCTGAGTGCTGAGTTGGTGTCTTTTTGGTTATCAACCCAGCTTTGTGACTCCTTAAAAATAATTCCTAGAATGAAAAGTCCTTACCTCACCAAGGTCATTACCCTGTGGCATTAGGAAATGCTTCTGTATCGCAACAGCTGGGCTTGGGGAGTGAGGGGATTTTCATTTCTTTAGATCTGCTAGACTTGGGGTTGGCCTTAAACTAGCTTTGTAGCTAAGGCTGGCCTTGAACTCCTGATTCTCCTGCCTTGCAAAGGCTGAAATTATAGGCATGAGTAGCCACAGCAGGCTAGGATGGTCTAGATTCTTGTTCTACACTGGGAGTCAGGGAACCATTGCAACTTTTATTAGTTTGCACATTGCCCCTCCACCCCCCCCCCGTGTGTGTGTGTGTGTGTGTGTGTGTGTGTGTGTGTGTGTGTGTGTGCTGTATATAACGAAAAGCTGATGCAGTTCTAGCTACCGGGTCATGGTGGCTGAAGCTGTAGCAGGATGGTTATAATAATGGGGTGATAATAATGAGAGCTGCTGTCACGTGTTGAGCATCTCCTGTAGGTCAAATCCTAGTCAAAACTCTTGGCCTAACATAGTTAGTCCTTGTGAACCTTGAGTCTAGTCATCTTGCCAAGCCCATTTCACAAAGCGAGTTGAGAGAAGGAAGGAGAGAGGGAGAGAATTCCAGAAAAGGAGAGAGAATACGAGAATATAGTCCACAGGAGCTGCCTGTGCCTACTGAGAATCCTGGGTCCACACCTCAGGTGTAATCACTGGGTAGCATCCTGTTCGTAACACCAAGGACTTGGCACTGGGCACAGCGTCTCCTGGATTTAGCTTTATCATCTACTAATAAGTTCTGTTTGTTAGGATTCTCTTGAAAGGGCCTGGCACGGGCTCTTTGCTCCTGTTTAACCTTCCATGATCGCTGTTGCTATAGGCATTATTGTTCTAGATTTTAAAACAGGAAGCTTCTTGCTCCTTAAAAATTTGTATGTGTTTTACTTAAAAATTTCCTAGAAGCTACAGAAAACTTACCTGAGGCTATACAAGAAAAGAACTAAAGATAGAGTCACAAATTCAAGAGGCATCGTGGTACCCAGGGCTAGGGGTTGACCAGATCTCCCAGATGGACCTAAAACTAGAAAGACACAAGGAACCCTGGTGACCTCCTTCTAATCTCGCTCTCCCTGGCTTTGTTTCTGCTCCACTCTGTATTTCCTGCTTCATTATTTACCTTGCGTTGACCCATCTGTCCATTCATCCATGCATCTATCCATCCCTCCACCCATCCATGCGTCCATCCGGGTTTGTACCACTCTGTTATACTGAGGAATTTCATGTGTACACCACAGAGGCAGCCTCAGCTCCCTGAGTCATATTTCCTCAGTCCTTACACACAGCTCAGATTGAATAAAAACTCTTCATTTCAGTTTGAATGTTCTGGGGAAGAGACCATGGGAAAGTGGGCTCCTTCCAATTAGTCATGTGTGGGAGGGAGGTACAGCAGTTGTCTTCATGGCCCTTACATACAATCATTTTGCTACTTGTCCCGTCTTAGTGGAGCTCTACCCTGTAGCCAAGCCTCGCCTCATCTAACTGCATATCATTTTCAACTTCCAGGAGCAACCTATAAGGAGAACTTTAAGAAGTGTCTCCTGCTGACTGCCACTGCCAGTTTAGAGGATATGCCCCGGAGAGCCAGGGCAGAAAGCTGGCACAGGCCTCAGTGGCTTAATGGAACCAGGGCAGATGACGACAGAAATTTTATTGTTGCCATGCACCAGCTCCTTGAACTCTGTGCCTGTAACTAATGCAGGGCGTGGGGACAAAGGGATTTCTGAGTTGCGTTTATTCCCCCAGGTGTTCATCATCCCATGCTGATGGCTTGCATTTGTGGTTAGTTGAATCAGAGACCAGAGAGAGGCACACAGTGTAGACAAAGGGCTTGGCTTTGGAACTGAAGCTCAGCCAGTCTCCTGGATCTTGGGTTTCCTAGCCCACAGGTCAGGGCAAATCTGCCCTAAAGGAGCCAAAGCCACAGGTGAAGCAAGCTCTGCCGAGGCTAGGACTCAGCTTCTAGGAAACGGGCTGTTAGGAGTCCTCAACCGGCTGTGTGTACAGATTTTGGTTACAGAAAGACTCCTCTGTCTCTGCCTGGGTGGGATTAGCAGAGCTCTCCCTGCCCTAGAAGTGACTCACAGCCACCTTAATCCATCACACGGTCCCTCCCTATTGCAGGATTCCCCAAAAGGACATCATCTTGTTTCACAGCACAGGGCATTGGGCAAGTAACCCTCGGGACTAGTTCTTGACCAACATGGATGCCAAGAGAAGTTGTAGGCAAGAGGTCATCACCTGCTTCCTTTCAGAACCTCAAATACAGAACTCTTCTGTGGTGGGCCGTCACCACATGTGACGGCTTCCTGGAGATTGATGCAGTTCATTCCAAAGGAATAAGATTTCTCTGGGGTGGTTTGGTTTGTTACTGATGTTTTATTGTACATGACATATCCCAGCACTTACTGGGGTCTTTTCAAGCCTTAGCTCACAGGCGTCACATGTTTTATCCCAGGCACTGGGCTTGAAATTGTAATGCACTAGGTGAATGATCGTGTTTATTGGGAGAAATTGAGGCCCTTCTCAGTTGTGGGTGACCTAGGATGGGGTCAAACACCTCCCAAACTTGCCTCTTGCTTCTACCAAGGCTTGATTATAAGTCTAGCAGCCTGGCTCTGTGCTCAGCAGCTTCAGCACTTAGCAGCCTGTGTTCTGCCTGGCGTCAGACCTGGCTCCTGTGTATTACATATGTCCATCCTCTACCTTCCCTCTCTAGCCTGACCTGTTCTTTCTCATCCTCTAAACCTGGGAGTCAGCTCTTCTCAAGAGCTTTCCCCAAATCCCATCCTGGCCTCCAGGCTGTTCTCGCTCCTTCCCCACAACCCCATTGGCCCTTTCTGCCACCCTTACCACCTGTCTGGCATGCCCCATCTACACGTCTGTGAGCAGGTGTAGGCCCACATCTGCTTCAAGATGCATGGGCCCTGCCCAGGGCCTGGAGTTCTCTGTGTGCCTAGTACATGGTGGTTCTTGCTCAGACCCTTAAAGAAAGCAAGAAGGTCTCAGAGAGCTTCAGGAGGTACCATGTACTCAGACACTCGCAGCTCCCGAGATACAACCCACAGCCAGTTGGCTCTGGTTTGGGATGCCATTCCAATAAGCATGATACAGCGGGGATCCTTGAGAGAAAGGGTGGTTATTGATGACCCTCAATAACAGAGAGCGGAGTATGAAGCCTCCTTCTACTTCCCACCACCTAGAGGATGCTTCTGTGAAACACTTTACAATGACATGTTTTCCAATATGTTCAAATCCCAGTAAGAAAAGTGTGGAGGAAGACCATGAGACTTTAGAAACCTTCAAGAGGTCCAGAGAAGTAGAAAGGGATGCCACCCCCGCCCCCATCCCACAACCTAAAGCTGATGTCTGTCATTACACAGGGCATTTATTTATGTATTTATTTATGTATTTATGTATGTATGTATGTATGTATTATTATTATTTATTTATTTATTTATTTATTTATTTATTTATTTATTTATTTATTTATTTATTTGGTCTTCTCTCTGGCTATAACTGAAAGTATTCTACACATCCACATTCTTTTCTGATCTGAAAATGTCTTCCTTGGGAGACACTAGCAGTGGCAGCGTCAGATTCTGTGTATTGCACCTTTGCCAAAGGGTGAAACACTCAATAAAATTTTATTTTGGATGATATCCCATCTCTCATCCCACACCCTCTGCACACACTATATTGATGATAAACAGGTCTCCTTGTAAACAGTGGAGACTTGTCATTTGCTTCCTCCTCTGCAACGGCAATCTCGGAGAGACGACAGTGGGACCTTCTCTCCTAATAGACATTTTAGAACAGTCAGTAAAAGTTCAGGTCTCTAGAGGTTTCTTTGCAGTTAAAAAAAAAAAAAAACAAGCAAAACATGTTGTTGGTTGGCAAATACAGTTTTGCACTTCGTCACGTAACTTGAGGTCTTTGCGAGGATGGCTCTTGATTTCTTTTCATCCCAGTTACCTCTCCTCAATCTTGCTTTTCCTTTCTCCCTGCTTTGAGAGCTGATTGCAGCCTGCGAGCTGTGAATGGTACCCTGTATTCTAGGTTGGTGCCAGGCCCATAATAGGAGCAAGACTCTGGATGGAAAGCAACAAGGGCCTTGAAGAAAACATCCTTGGTTTCAAATCTAAAGATCCCGACCCTCTCCAGATGTAGCCAAGGAGAAAGTGCCAGATTCTGTAGATCGAGATCTGCCCCCAAACCCTGGAGCTGTGAGTGGAGCCAAGTTGTAGAGGAAAGAAAAAGACTTGAAGGCAGCATGTCCTACCCTCACACCCGCCATTTGGCCGAGGGTCTGGCTTTGTAGATTTTGAATATGAAAAAGACATTGTGTGTGGAAGAGAGTTCCTTCTTAATTAATGACTTTATCTTTTGATGACCCCTGCTGCCTTGGAAACTCTTGCCGAGGACACTGACTTACAGCCACCCTCAGAGTGGCCGCTTACCCATGGACTCACTTCCAGTCATGGGATGTTCAGAGCAACTAGAATTCAAGTGGCTGGCTACCAGCCACATCCACGAGGAAGGTGAATAGTCTGGCTCACAAGAAGCAGGAAGCTGCGCTCCTTATTCAGGAACATGCAGGGAGGCTTTTTCTACCATAGTCTTCCTCAGACCCCTGGGGCTACCCCTGCAGATGAGGCCTGTGTTAGGGGTTACCCTTGCAGATGAAGCCTGTGTTAGGGGTTACCCCTCCAGATGGGGCCTGTGTTAGCATAACAACTTCCTGTGCCCCTATTGCTTTGGCAATTGTCTCTGGAGGGCTAACCCTCCCTCGAACCCATTTGGTAACTTGGCCTACCAGACTCCTGC
Organism: Peromyscus nudipes; assembly: GCA_902168325.1. Taxonomy (NCBI): domain Eukaryota; kingdom Metazoa; phylum Chordata; class Mammalia; order Rodentia; family Cricetidae; genus Peromyscus; species Peromyscus nudipes. Next base: position 8,871 of record CABHPH010122816.1, on the reverse strand, counting down.
CCGTGGAATGTGGGACAGCCATTGCTCATCTGAACCCATCCACCCCGTTCTGCCTCTCCCTCTGCCACTCAGACTCAAATGAGGGCCCTTAGCTTAGTCACAGGGCTTGCTATATTTGTTTAGTCTTCCCTTGGGCTATGCAGAAACCTGAAGAGCTGAGTTGGTGGTGGTTTTTATTTAATTTTAATTTTATGAACTTTTCCCTTTTGTTCTCACTTTTAACTTCATGCTTCTAGCTGATAGAAACAGACGTTCGTTTACACACACACACACACACACACACACACACACACACACACACACACACACACACACACAGAGGATTGATTCCTTCCCCTTCTGATTGAGGTTTTACTTACTACAGGAAGTGGGAAATCACGGGTCACTCTGCCCTGATAGAGCTCAGCTTGAAGTACTGCAGCAATACCCTGGGAAGTGAGCCCAAGCCAGACTCCCTGCCATGGTTCAGCCCAGCCACCTGGAGCTAAATTGGTGGCATCTCAAACCCCCAAGTAAAGGCGGGTTCTTGCTTGTATACATCCTTTGATAAAACACCAGTATGCCCACACAGTGACCGCCCACATTCCCACCCCCAGAAAGGGCAGCGCCATCTCTGAAGGCTGGAACTCACCTGCAGGCCTTGACTCACACAGGACTCTTGCTCAGTCACCTCCCCAATCCCCACGCAGGTGTCAGATGTCCACTGCTTCCTTCACAGCTTTACCAGAATGTGTAGATTTGCTGTTTCTGTTTAGCCTTTCTAAGGGGAAAACATATCTGCTTTATGTCTATGGGCTTCTTTGTTGGGTTCCCAGCACCCCATTCAGTGCTCAGGGAAGGAAGTGAGGGGACCCACTGATGGTAGAGGTCCTTAGACACAAGCCTTTTACCCTGTGTGTCTCAGCAATTGCTTGCTAGATGGACCTTGCTGTCACGAAGCAGTCTTACGGTCCGTGAGTCCTTGGTGCATGACTTGTATAGTCCCTAGGCTGTAGCAGAGGAAGCTTTGTTAGGAGTCCATTTTCCCTGCCTGGTGAGAGGGACTGCCCAAGGGGACCTCTGGTGGGCTTTATGTCCACTTCTGATATGATGGAGGCATTTCTTACAGAGACTGTCAATTGAGCTTCATTAGCCTGAGTTCTCTAAAGGAGTTTACCCTTTTTTTTGTTTGTATATTTTCTGCTCATTTGTGAGGAATGAAGCACCCCGCCCAGTGTCCTTTACTCTCTGGATAACCCTGTATGCTCCGATGAAGATGTTTACCAGAGGACTTGATGCCCATGCTCTCTTTTGGGATCTTTCATGTTTCAGACTGGAAGGAGAACCAAGGTCTCTCGATGCTTTGCATATGTAGAAAGTCAGGGTTGTGTGGAACTACCTAAAGGGAATTTCCGCGCCATCCTTCCCTATGGGATCGAGGACCTGACCCCACAGGACCATCCCCTCCTCTCTGCTCACAGGCAACAGTCTGCATGTTTGAGGAAGATGTCTCTTCCAGGGAGCACAATGCTGATGAGCAAGCAGTAAGCTAATCAATCCTCACATGTTTCATCTAGGATCGTCTCTTCTTTGTCATGGAGTTTGTGAACGGAGGGGACCTGATGTTTCACATTCAAAAGTCCCGTCGCTTTGATGAAGCCCGAGCTCGTTTCTATGCTGCGGAGATCATTTCTGCACTCATGTTCCTGCACGAGAAAGGCATCATCTACCGGTGAGTTTGTGTGCTGGGTGCCTCTTCGGATTCACCCCCTGCCTGGCTCCTCATTGGGCCCGGCCTTCCCTTTCTTGTAATCATCAACTAAAGACGTTAGCAATGATATCCACAGAAGGCCCAAGTATTCATTAGCGTTAATGCAGAGATGAGCTCTCCAGTCTCTGAACTAAAATGTTCAGCCTGTTTGAATCCCAGGGAGATTGATATTCATGGATTGGCTCAGCCAGCATGTGCTGTGGTAGCCAAGCCCTGGAAAGTGCTGGATTCATTGCTGATTTCCCTTTTTCCATTCTAATGTTTGAAGTGAGTTGGCCAATGGGGACCCATTCTATTTTCGGATTCTGCAAGCGAGCCAAGCCGTGTGTCTTGACTGTTGCTGGAAGTAGCTGTGATGGCATTGAGGTCAGAGGAGATGGGTTTGCCAGTCCACAGCTAAACCTATGGAGTGGGGTTGATGGTGTTAGTCACGTGTAGTCTCCCAACAGTGTTTGATTACATTTCATGATACAATCTTTTGACCTTAATAGGCTGTAATTTGAATGGACTCAAAATCTGACTGGTGTTTTCAATGGCTATCTAATGAAGCATAAATCAGAGAGATGGTGGGTGTGTAAGAAATGGGATAGCTAGTGAGTACCAGGGTGTGTTCATGTTGATATTTCCTTCCACCTGTGGTCTGAAGCCTCTCACTCTTTAAATCATGTTATAACTTGATTGCCACATGTGATGGCTAGTTGTAGGGATCTGCTTGACACAATCTAGAATCACAATCTAGAACCATATAAAAAAAGGAGTCTCAATGAGACATTGTCTAGATTAGATTAGCCTTGGGCATGTCTGTGGAGTTTTGTCTCAGTTACATTAATTGATGTGGGAAGACCTGGCTTGTAAGTGTGCAACACTGTTCTCTTGAGTTTGGGTCCTAGATTCTATAAAAGAGAAGAAAGTAAGATAAGCGTGGGTTAGAATGTGTGCATTCATTTTCCCTGCTCTTCACTGTGGAGGTGATGGGACTGGATGTCTTAAGTTCCTGTTACCTCATATTCCCTGCTCTGATGAACCATAACTGTGGTGGTTTGAATGAGAATGGCCCCATAGGCTTGTGTTTGAATATGTGGTTCCAAGTTGGTGAAACTGCTTAGGAAGGACTAGGAGGTGTGGCCTTGTTGGAGGAGGTGTGTTGCTGGAGATGGGCTTTGATGTTTCAAAAGCTCACACCAGGCCCAGTCTCCATCTTCCACCTCCCCTCTCTCTGCCTCCTATCTTCAGATCAGGATGTAAACTCTCAGCTACTGCTCTAGCCCCATGTTCACTTTGCTGCAGCAACAGAAAGGAACCTAGCAAACACACCTGTTTTCTTCTGGTGAGGCAGTTATTTCTTTTGTGTGTGGGGGAAATTTATGTTTTATGATAGGATCCTGAATACTAAATCAAAGAGCTTTCTGGTTGAAATATACTCCCCTCCCCCATGCCCAAGATAGGGTTTCTCTGTGTAACAGTGCTGACTGTCCTGGAACCAGTTCTGTAGAGCAGGCTGGCCTGGAACTCACAGAGATCTGCTTGCATCTGCCTCCTGATCCCTGGGATTAAAGGTGTGCGCCACTACCACCTGGCAAAATATACTATATGAGTCGCCTATCTCTACCCTGCTTATTCCAAAGAGAGACTTTTCCACATTTACTTTTTAGGAATAATGACCTCCCTACTTGGAACACTTGTTCCAGGATCAACACGTTACCTACAGGTGTCCCTTCTCCTTAGCATTATGGCCATCGCTGTTGTTTAGATGAACAATTCTTTGAGAGATGTAATAACCAGGCTACTAGCAGGTGCTGAACTGAGAATTCAAACCCTGCCTAACTATTCTGCTACCTTCTCAGTTCAGGAGAAACGTGAAGATTGAAGATACCACTAGAAGGCTGGTGTCTTATTCTCCTTATAGTATCAGTATAACTTTTAATTGTGAAAATTAAAGCAGAAATAGGGAAGGGGAGTAAGGCTTAAAGTCAGGTGGCCTGACTCCCTGGGGCCTTTCCTTACACGGCACCCCACATTGATACAAGCACAAGCTTGCTCTTCCAGGTTGAATGTCACACTTACTTCCATTTGCTTTGTGGATCTTGCTCTATAAAGCATAGGCATTGTGGCTGATGGTGTTTCTGATGAGGCAGTATCCATCCACATACTGGTTTTCTTTCAGTTTCTTTTATCTGTGACTCAATTCTAATTTCCAACTCAATTCTGATTTTCATTTATTCTGAAACTCAGATCCTCATGTTTATTAGTGTCTAACTGATATGGCTGACTTTGAAGGGAGAGCATTTAATCAGGATAGATCCAAGTGCTATTTTTGCCTTGTGGATTTATTCCATGGGATACTTTAATTCCATCAGGCTCCTGGCTGGGGCCAGAGACTTAAAGGTGAGGCTCTGAAAGCCAAGTCCTTGGAATTCACACACAGTTAAGGGCATATCTGGGTCACAGAGAGTGTGAATTGGATTCAGGAATCTAGTAAGAAACTTGGGAACTTCAGACATTTCCCTTTATCATGTGTGTCCCAAGATGGCCTTTATAAAAACTGAAATGCCCTCTCTAGAAGATTCATCTGAGCTGTCTAAATAAAGTTATTGGTCGGTCGGTCAGTCAGTTAGTCGGTTGGTTGGTTGGTTGGTTGGTTGGATGGATGGATGGATGGATGGATGGATGGATGGATGGATGGATGGATGGTTGGTTGGTTGATTGGATGGATGTTGTTTGTTTGGTTGGTTGGTTTTGGAGGCTTTATCCCTGGATGTGTGTGGCTTATTTTCCAGCAAACTGTAAAGGTGGTACTATTGGCATGTCATCATCAATCAGAACCTTAGGAAGAAGATGAAGCACTCTCTCCGGCATGAGTTTCTCTCTTTTCAGTGACTATACCTGTGGGGAGATCAGAAGACAGGCTGATCATACTTCTGTGTTTTACAGCTTGTGTGCTCATCCTGACTCTTGGGTGCATTCACCCTCAAGCCTGGGTCCTGGAAGGTGCAGCTGCAGAAGGCTCTGCCTTTGTGCTTTTGGTTGCAAAGTCTGCAGTCTGACAAAGTCCTCAAACCAAAGTGAGCTGGAGAGCAGACAGTCATGGAGTCAGCTTTGACAAAGGAAAAAGATCTGTTTATCCCAGTGTCATAGGTTACCAGGAACCCAGATGGTGCCTGAATAACTTCTGTGTAGCTTGGACATTTTTCTAAAGTCCAACTCTACAGAAAAAGTAGGGAAATAAAAAGACATGCAGGCCACATAGAGCAGTACAGGAACCTTTTTCCATCATGCTCTATAAACTGCATTAAAGGAGACTTCAGTCAGCTCGAACATTTCAACTCCAAACCACCGAGTTTGCCACCTTACATTTGCTCTGTCTCTGACAAAGTGTGGAATGTATCTGCGATGTATTAGGTAAGGAGGAGTTTATAGAATTTTTAATTCTGGTGCCTGCTTACCATGTTCCACTCAAACACCGAGTGCATCTCCAGACTCACTCTACCACGTGTGAGCCTGACTGCATCAGACCTTGTGCAGCCCTTGGCAGCCTGCACGTTTGCCAATCAGTGTTCACTCCCGAAGTGCCTGTGCACTATTTCACTATCCTGTTTTCCAGATGTGAACCAGCCCACAGAAGCTGACAGCCAGACCTGGCATTCTGTCTTCTCCTCTTACACTCACAGAATACAGTATTAACCTTTGACCTTTCCTGAGAATCACCTTTGATTTCTCTTCAGCTTGAAAGAAAAACCTGCCTCTGCCTTGTTTGTGTTTTTTTGTTTGTTTGTTTGTTTTTTAAATTTTTTAGTTCTTCCAGTGCTGGAGAGCAGTCCTAGGACAAGCCCTCTAACACAGAGCTATATTCCCAACTCTTTTTTTTTTTTTTTTTTACAGTTTAGGAAGGTCAACCCTATCCCCACCAGGAAAGTTCTGTTAAACTAGGCTCTGCATACAGTGGATGACTGTGAAGATAACCCTCTCAGACATTGCCCACTTCTTTTCTCAAAGACAGGATCAAGGATATTGGGGGCCTGGCTTGTTCAGATACTTGTGTGATCTGAACTTAATTAGGTGTGGCTTTGCTCAGTGAACCCATAGTGAGATCACCCCTGGGAGCATTGCTTCCTTGGCTAGAGATTCACAAGGAATTTGCTTGCAAATCATTTCTGTGTTGGGTCCATGGCAGATGCTTCATGTTTGAATCATTGTTCTCTGAAATTCTCCCCTTCTGGAAAACTGGGTCAACATCTCAGATTCTGTCTCCTGGGACCTCCCTTACTCCGAAGCATTCCTTATTAGCAGACTTGCAAACTCCCAAATATCTTTCATTTGAGCCTAGAGTTATGTACTCTTACCCCACCTATATTAGGAGGCATTTCCATATTTGTGTTTTTCCTCTGCATTTAATAAAAAAATCTCTTCGGGTAAAGGCGAGAGTCAAATTCGGTGTGTCTGTTTTCACTTTGTCATCTAATGGCATCACCCTTTCTACTGAGAAGCAAGTTTGTTCATTCTTCACTTGCTTGACTGCAATGATGGCTACACATTGTCATCTGTTATTTTTAAAGCCCTTGTTATAGTCAGAAAGGACGAGCCACAGAGGTGCTCAGGACATGAGTAACTTTCACATGAGATTTGGGTGCCGAGCCCTCCCCAGAACTTTTAAGTCACATTCTTGCCTTCTTCTTGTACACATTGCTCATTCAGAGACCATTCCTCCATTGTCACCAGAGAGTGACCCTTGTCCCTTATTCTTTTTTTAAAGATGTATGGATAACTCGGGTTTTCCAGCTGTTTGCACTTACCTGACACCTGCGTGGACTCATTCTCCCCCTTCCCACAGAAAACTCTTGGCCTTTTCACTTCCCCTGAGTAGCGCTTAGAGACCACTTAGTGTTCAGTGACCATCAACTCACTGCCAAGGATTTGAACATAATGATGAGCAAAACCAAGATTATTCCCTGGTGGAGAACAGGGTCCTGTGATGGAGAAAGTTGTCCATCAGGTGATCACACACACAGAAGTGGCAAGTATGGCCCATGCTGTGAAACAGAGGAATGCAGTGCCATGGTCAGTAATTTCCCTAGGGTTATGGGTTATGGCTAGGGAGAAATAGAAGATCTTTTTAAGAAAGTGACTTTTAGGCTCATGCCATTAGTGACGAAGAAGAGAAGAATATTCCAGGCAGAAAGAACAGCAAATGCAGATGCCCAGTAGCAGGGAAAAAAATGGCAAGTTCTAGGGCTTTTAAGAGACTTGTAGCTGAAGCCAGTGAGGCATATTTTCCCACAGTTAGCACTCCATTATCCCAGAGTATACACAGTCATCTGATGACTTTAAAATTTTATTAGATATACCTCATAAATAATTTATTTGAGAGTTAGGTAAGCTGGTCATGTTGCCAATCCCTGGAGGAACCATCAGTCACTGTGAGTTGCTTGCATCCCTGTCTCGGTGTGTTTATACCCAACAATAGGATTATTAAATTTTAGGAACAGTAGAGGCCTCAACGATGACCTAAGGCCAACTTCTTTTTTAAAGATGAGGAAATTCAGGCCTCAAATACCCAACCAGCAAATTGTTTCTCACAGTTCAGCTTCTGTCAGCATGGTTCATCTGCAATTTGTAGTCCATCCTCAGGAAACTGAAAACATGAATAATCCTCAACTTCCTGATGACTGAAGAGTTAATCAGGCATTTTGAGGCATTCATCCCTTTTGCTCTGTTTCACTGAGGAAAACCCAGTCGAGGCAAGAACACGTAGGTGGACACGGTGTGCCAAGCCTCGTGTGAGGAGGTACAGATCCGAAATGAATGGAGAAAGGTTCTGCTCTTTGAGGCTTTTTTTTGGGGGGGGGCGGTGGTAGTGGTGGAGTGAGATGGATAATCCACAGACCACTAATGGCAGATGGGTTCCAAAACTGGAGCATGCCCAGTGTGTTATTTCCTTCTCTTACTGCAGTGTCAAAATATTAAAAAAAAAAAAAAAGCAACGTAAGGGAAGAGGAATTTGTTCACGGTTAGTGTTAGACTGTCAGGGTGGAGAAGGTATGGTGGCATCATGGCAGCTTAGTCTGGGTGGTAGCAGCTTGCCTAGTGGTTTGTTCATATGTTGGCAGATCGGGAAGCAGAGAGAGCTCTAGCTGTCAAGGCCCACCTCCTGCGGGCCACTTTTGTTACCTAAGCCACATTCCCAAAGGTCCCCCAGTCTCTCAAGACAATGCTACCAGCTAGAGACCAAGAGAGAGGCCCACTGAGCACATGAGCCTGTTGGGGGCATTTTGCATTTGCCCTCACAGGATACTCATGGTGTTTTGAGAATACAGAGAATGACCATTCGGTGGAAGACATTCAGGCGAACATCATGGAGGAAGTGACATCTGAGCTGAGCGTGGGAAGTTAAAGCTGAACGAAGAGAGGGATATTTGGTTGTGGAAAGGGGCCACACTGGAACAAAGCGGAGACGCATGAAAGTAGCTGGTGGCCAGACAGGTAGAACCGAGAGCTACCGGAACTGTGGTAGTACCAAAGGCTAAAGGTTGCTACAGGGGAAGATGAGGTCCTTGGGGACTGCTGGAATGAGACTGTCAAGGGCTGGAAATTTGGCACAATTGACAGTCATGGGAAGCCTAAACATGGCAACTACTTAAGCCAAATAGAAACATGTTTGTCTTGTAAAAACTCAAGGTCCAGCTCTGTCACGGAAGCTCCATGCAGTCCTGTGGGACCTGGAAGTCTGTGTTTCTTCTTCTGACCCCCCTCATGGCTACCTTCTAGCCAGTGCTCCGGGAATTGCCTCTGACTTCGAATTCCAAGTAGTCAGAAAAGGTATAAAGGGCACTGTTTCCAACTGAGTAAGCTCCCTTCTTGAAGGTATATGTAGTGCTTACCGTGGAGTCTGCTAGAACTTAGTCACATGGCTACCCCTAGCTGCAGTGAAGGCCAGGAAATACAGTATCACGTTCCAAGGAGTCCTTTCCAACTAAAGAGCAGGCTCCTGTTGTTAAGAAGGGAGGCAGTAGTTATGTAGTGAGAAACAGTATCAGACACATTCTCTTCCAGGGAGTTTGGGTTGAGCGGTTTGCTTGATGTGAGTACATTTTGATTTCACGTGCTGTCGGGGGGGGGGGGGGGGG
>CABHPH010122815.1:58652-69387 GCA_902168325.1 Peromyscus nudipes | reverse complement strand
GCGGCCGGAGCCAGCTTCCTGCGCGCACCGGGGACCGTGCGGGGCTGGCGGCAGTGCGTGGCGGCCTGCTGCTCCGAGCCGCGCTGCACCGTGGCGGTGGTGCAGCTGCCCCGGGGGCCCAGCGCGCCGGCTCCCATGCCCGCGCCCCGCTGCTACTTGTTCAACTGCACGGCGCGGGGCCGCAGCGTCTGCAAGTTCGCGCCGCTCCGGGGCTACCGTACTTACACTCTCAGCCGCGCCGGGGACGCCGCCGGGGGCTCGCCCGGGCCGGGTAAGCGCCGCGAGTGTCCCGCCGCCCGGGCATTTGCTACCAAGCATGCAATGTCCTCTGCTTCCAGAGGACTGTAGCTGCGGATAACCGGAAAAGTGGATCACATTTCTCAGACTTAGGGATGGGTGCTGAGAAAGTCCAGTAGATGGGCAGAGAGGCAGGTGTGGTGGGCTGCCTCTGCAGGGCTGATTAGAGAGGGCTAGTGGAAATTCTATTTAAGAGGATATCTCAGAGCTTTCTTTTTCCAATAATGATTAGTTTTATTTCGTCTCGTGTGTTTTATAAAGAGTGTTTTACCGCAGGAAATAGCAAGGACAAGATTTGATTAGATGCCAAATTGTCCCTAGCACTTGCCCACTGCTTCCTGGTTTGGCTCTCTGCCTGTACGTACTTCCTTCAGACAAAAATATGAAGGCAAACTTGTCACTCTGCCTCCACTCTTCTCTCCCACCCCTTCCCTACAAATGTTTCCACATTTTGGTTTAAGCAGGGCCAGCGGTGTGCTGAGGGGTTAGGAACTCTGTCCTGGGGCCTACTGGGTTCAGCACTGGATACACAGTGGGTACTGTGTTAAAAAGTGTGTCTCTTTAAAAGCCCTAAACAGCTTGTCGATTCTGTGGGTTTATATGCAGGTGCTCCAGAGGAGCCAAGACAATGAAGGAAAAAAAGTAGCAGAGAAACAAAATCCCTGCCCCGGGTTCTTTGTGCTCATCTAGAAGAAACTGGCGTTGCCACGGGAGCTTTCTGTAAAGCTGGGGGAAGAAAAGTCAGCAGGCTTAAGAAGTAAGGCCAGGAACAACAGTGGTTTTCCTCCTCTCCCTTTGTCCTTCCCTTCTCTAGAGGGAGCTTGCCATGACCACTGGCATGGCCTCCTCTCTGGGGAGCACTGACATGCCGAGACTTCTTCAGGTCTTCAGCAACATGGGGTGCTGAAGGTGCAGCTTAGGCCCACAGGCTGCATTTGTGGGCCCCTGCATGGAGGGCAAAGGGTGTTTTACAGAACCTTTTGAGTTCTTTATGTGTCTAAGACTACTTCAGTTTTCCTTTCTGGATTATTATTATTTCTTCCCCCCCATTTCTTGTGACTCTTGTGAGCATGTGGAGTTAGAGGCTAAATGAGTCAAAGTGATTTAGCAAGGCTCCTTGTAGGGAGTTGTGACTGGTCCATTTGGGGTGAGTTAAAGGCTGAAGAAGACGTGGAGGAGGGCTGGATGGGATAGGCTAGAATAGATTTATAGCATTACCCATTAGCCACTATATTGCCATGCTCATTGAGCTTGATGTTAAAAGCTATTTTGAGCTCTTTACACACGTGAAGTCACTCTGTCCTCACGACAGCTCAAAGGTCAAATCCTGTTGTGTGGAAGGCTGACCTGGAAAGCAACTTGCCTGAGGTCCTCTCAGCAGGCAGTTTGCTGACCTGACACTGAGCTACTGCTCAGTGCTTTCTCTAGCAGCCCCTGAAGGTCTGTCACCCACAGCTGGGATAATGAGGTAGCTGTCAGGGATAGTGGGAGAATATAGGAATGAGGGGGGAGATATCCTGATGAGACAGAACCTACCTGCTAGAACATCTGAAGAAAGGAGAATGCTCGAACTCCTGAGCCCCGGGGTTTGAGTCTAGGCTTCTCCCATCCCAAGACAATCATCTTGGGACTTGCTTTGTGCTTTGCTTGTGTTCTAGCTTAGATTGTCATAATGACCAAGCGTGGATGTTTCTTGTGAGTTATCAAGGTGGTACAGGTGTCTGTGGTATAGTTAGTTACTTGGTTGGCTGATGTGACTGACTGGAAAGATCGAGAAAAGAGGGCTGTGGTGTGGAGGCTGAAGTCCTTGGGATCTTGAAGGAGCTTATCTTCCAGCATTCAGGGACCAGAACCTTTGTGTTGTTTGGATTGACTAGCCTGAAACCCAGAATCTCTAGGTAGAGCTTGGAAAGGCAACCCTTTTCCATGTTAGAAAAACCAAAGCCGTAAGGTGGAATTCTGCTGTCTTTCAAACAGACCTCCCTCAGTCGGCTGCCTGTCTTCAAACACAAAGCAAGGACTGACCTTCCTGTTCAGGGCTGATCCCTCCGCAGGCGGCTGACTCATCTCCAAGGATCTGGCTCACATTTTCATCCTCTCTTTTGCCTTAGGAGTAATCTCTTACAGTTCATAAATAGTACTAAGATTATTTGTTGGCAATGTTGGAGAAAATGCATTGAGACTTGCGACTCTGACCACATACAAATCCCAGATGTACATTTATTTATTTTCACATCATTTATTTACCAGGTGTGTTTATGGTCATGCCTGCCATAGCATATATGTGGAAGACAGAAACAAATTTGCAGAAAATTGGTTCTCTCCTTACACTGTGTGGGTCTTGGAGGTCGAATTCAAGTCATTAAACTTGGCATCGATGCCCTTATTTACTGATCTGGCCCTATATACACTCACTGGCCCTATATACACATGTATTCTAAAATTAAGCCACAGTCTACTCCCTAGATAGGAAAACTGAAAGCTAAATTCACTGTTACCTATCTGGAAGGAAGATGTCTTCAGATCAATTAAGTAGATCATAAAGGAAAGATAGATTTTATTCAAATTCACAAAAACTTCATGTCAATAAGTAAGGAATTATGAACAAGAGTCTAGGAAATATCTTAAAATATTAATAGAGCTGAGGGTTAATTTAACAAAAGTAAATGAGCCAAGGATTCAAGTAGACAATTCCCTGGAGAGGAAATAGAGTTGATAAACATGGGAAGTGTCCAAGTTAAAGACAGTTAGAGGCTGGCGTACAGCTTTTCAGCAGTGCACTTAGCTAGCATAGGAGAGGGCCTAGGTTCAATTTCCAGTACCTCCTAAAAAGGAGGGGGGATCAAATGTAAACATCAGCTTACAGTTACTAAATTGTAAAAAAAACAAAAATACATTTTTTTAAACTTGGTAGGCATGTGGGAAACTATATACTCATTGTCTATATACATCACTGTCATTGACAGTGTAATTGGTACCAATCTCTTGGAAACCAACTAGGAAATAATTTATTGGAGATTTAAAATATCCATTCTAGATCAGTGGTCCTCAACCTTCCTAAGGCTGTGACCCTTTAATGCAGTTCCTTATGCTGTGGTGATGCCCCCCCACCCCATAAAATTATTTTGTTGCTACTTCAAAACTTTTAATTTTGCTGCTGTTATGAATCATGAGGCAAATATTTTTGAGATAGAGGTTTGTTGAAGCGGTCATGACCTACAGGTTGAGAACCACTCTTCTAGATTTTCTTCTAGAATTTTTTTTTTTTTAAGGAGAATGATCTGTGCTAGAGAAACAGTATGAGCAAAAACATGTTTATTGTGGCATTGTTTATAGTGATAAAGTTGATGAAAAATAAATGTCCAATTTTAGGGGTTAATAAATAAAAATGGATGCAGGAAGTGTGGCTCTGTGGTAGGACACATGCCCAGTGTACACAGGCTCTGAGTTTCATCCCTAGAAACCCAAAAGAAGAAGTCAAAATGGAAGTCGTGGAGTCTATGCAATTTCATTGACATTGCCAAGATGTCTGAATAAATATTAATGGGTAGAATAGAGCAATACATTAATGGATCCAACTCTATAAATTATTAAGGTAACAAAAAAATACAGTGGAAGCAGCCTGTGATTTAGAAGGATCGGATGTAGGTTCACCACTTGCGTGTGATGTCAGTCGCCTGACTCAGCTTCTCTGAGCCCATGTCTGCCACTCATGATGCCCACTTCAGACTGACAATGGGTGCCAAGTGAGGTGACGCCTGTAGAGCACCCAGCTTACTGCGTAAAGAGTTCACCCTAAGTTATAATTGCGTAAATACGATTGTGTTTGATCATCAGTATCTTATGGGAAAAACTGGACTGCACATATTAGATAGAATGAGAATCATACTGGAATTGTGGATATGTTTTCTTTTCTTTTTCTTTCTTTTCTGGAATGATGCAATTTAAGAAATAAATGATCGACTCTACAGCCTGGGAGAGAAAAACAAACAAATAAAATGCACTATAGCGTCCCTCTGTATTTACCTCTCTTCCCTTCTCTGGCCCCACCTCAGTCCCTCATCTTGCAGTCCTATTTTTATTTCTCAGCCAATCTGTATCCTTCGCACCACTTGGCACAGATTGGGAAGGTCTTATCAGGAAGGTTCCATTCATGGCAGTGTGTTGTGAATGAGGTCAGCTGACATCGTTCTCTAGATTACATCCCAGCTTGAAACACTCAGGCTCGATTGGTGTGAGTCTTAGTTCACCTCTGCCTTACCTGCTGTGTTTACTTTCCAAGAGAAATCAATGTTTCCATAGTACTAACATGGTCGATGACATTTTTTATAATGAAAATTCAAAATTACATTTTTCTTGCTCTTGGTAACTGCTGTCCTTTGTTGCTCCCGGGACTGTTTCTGTGTAGATGAGCTCTGGTTTGTTTCAAAGTACATTTTACAGTATAATTGGCCTGGACTGGAACTGAGGAGGAATTGTTACCTCAGAGGTCATCAGAGGTCAGGTTGGGATGGGAGGGTTTCCCTGGGTTCAGAAATCACATCTATGGCCCACTTAAACACAAGTCAGTGACATCCTGACTTTCCTTCAGGGGAGGCAAGATTAATTTGTTTCATGACAGGCAAGATATTTCAGTGCTTCCCTGGCCCTTCCAAGTAAAACTTTTGAAGGTTTTTAAAAAATATTATTGGGAGCTGGAGAGATGACTCAGCAGTTAAGAGCACCAGCTGATCATCCAGAGGACCCGGGTTCAATTCCCATCACCCACATTGCAGCTCAACTGTCTGTAACTCCAGTTCCAGGGGCTCTGACACCCTCACAGACATACACATGCAGGCAAAACACCAATGCACATAGAGTAAAAATAAATCATTAAAATTTTTAAATATATTATTAGTTTTCTATAGCTACTGTGAACAGCTGGAACTCCATACTTCCTCTTCCACTTGCTAAAATTTCATGTCAGAATAGATTGCTGGTTTATTGTTTGGTGTATAAAGGGGACATAGTGAAAGTTAACGGGAAGGTAGATTTTAGTTGATATTTATTCTTTTTGATGGACTAATCTGTTTGGCAAACAAGATAACTGCTCTTTGTGGGTTGGGAAATCAGGGAGTCATGCCTCTGAGGTCTGTTGTCTTTCACAGGTGAGGACGAGCCTCCACTTAGCAAGGCCGGGAAGAATGTGGTTTTGCATCTGCCCACAGACGGGGTGATTCTGGATGGCCGAGAAAGCACAGATGACCATGCCATCGTCCATTATGAGTGGACGTTGAAGCAGGGTGACCCGTCAGTGGACATGAAGGTGATTCATGTCATTCTTTTTGTTGTTTTGTTTTTGTTTTTGTTTTTCAAAACAGGGTTTCTCTGTGTAACAGCTCTGGTTGTCATGGAACTTGCTCTGTAGACCAGGCTAGCCTCAAACTCACAGAGATCCGCCTGCCTCTGACTCCCGAGTGCTGGGATTAAAGGCATGTGCCACCACCGCCTGTCTTGGGAAGTGGATTCTATAATGTCCTTCACAGTCCCTGAATGTCTGTAAATAAGCAGAGCTTGCATAAAATGGAGAAATTATAAAATCAATTATCCTAAAAATGGTTATTCTATAAACTCCCTTTTGTGCTTAAATAAGCAGTCTTGACCATTTGCTTTGAAGCTTGCCAGGTCCTGCTCCTTCAGCTCAAGGGGAAAGACTTACACCGTGTTTCAATAATTCTGATTTTTTTTTTCCAGAGCTGAGGACCAAACCCAGGGCCTTGCGCTTGCTAGGCAAGCGCTCTACCACTGAGCTAAATCCCCAACCCAATTCTGATTATTTTTAAAAAGGTTTTCTTTCTTAGTATAAGATTTGGGTAGTATCCAAGTGTGATGGCACATGCCTATACTCAGGGGGTTGAGACAGGAAGATCACAAGTTCAAGGCCAGGCTGGACTACATCACCAGTTCCTAGCTACCCTCAGTTAAAAATTTGGCTAGGAAGTATGAAAGAAATGAATATAAAGAGGGAGCTAATAATAGAATTGTTATTGTGTAAAGAATAATTCTTCTCCTCCTCCTCCTCTTCTTCCTCCTCCTCCTCCTTTTTGTTTTTTTGAGACAGGGTTTCTCTGTGTAGCCTTGGCTGTCCTGGAACTTGCTCTGTAGATGAGACTAGCCTTGAACTCACAGAGCTCTGCTTGCCTCTGCCTTCCAAGTGCTGGGATTAAAGGCATGCGCCATCACTACCTGGCTTAGTTCCTCATGTTGTGATGACCCCAACCATAAAATTATTTTGTTGCTACCTCATAATTGTAATTTTGCTACTGTTAAGAATCGTAATGTAAATAAAACTGATATGCAGGATATCTGAAATCCAAAGGGGCATCGACCCACGGGTTGAGAACCAGTGGCCTAGCGTGTTGTTAGTCTGCCCAAACAGTCTGTACCTCACTATGCATTGGTACGAGCTCTTCCCTTTGGAAAATGCTGATCGCGTACTTTTACTCTGTATAAAAGCTCTTGTGCTGGTTTTCAGACCATCGACCTTCTAGCCTGATCTGGATTTTCTTAGGTGTGTATCCTTCCTAAACTCTGAAACTCCTAACAGAATTCCCCCCATGCGCCATGGCTCCTTCTGACCCAATGCTCCTTCTTGTGATCTGAACATCTGTCTCAACGCCTGTTAACGAGCTAACTGCATGAACTGTTTTAGTAGCTGGGCTATACGATAGGTTCTTACTGAGTCTTCTGTTAGCGAGGGTTCCTGCCGCCTGCTTATCTTTCCACGTGACTGCCATCATGGCACCCCTCTCCTGTGTTTGTATGAGCGACTGAACCTGTACAGGACCGCCTTCCTGTTTGTCTTCCTTCCACCTCAGCTTCTTGGTTAATTTGTACATCAGAAGTCATTTCTTTTTTCCTTTCCTTTTCTTTTTCCCAGACGGGTTTTCTCTGTGTAGTTCTGGCTGTCCTCATTCTATAGACCAGGCTGGTTTCAAACTCAGAGATCCGTCTGCCTCTGCCTCCTGAGTGCTGGGATTAAAGGCATGAGCCACCACCACCCCTCTTCAGAAGTAATTTCTAACTTTGAGTGCCATCTATCATTTATTATTATTTCTGTTTCAAGGTTATTTACGTGTCATTTCTAAGGAGAAAGGAGGAGCCAATGGCTTATTGTGGGGTGAGGGGTCAGGGAGCAGTGTACATGTTCATGTGTGTTCCTGGACCTTGTGCTCAGTCAGCTCTCTTCCCTAAACATGTCTGTCTGACAGGTGCCTCAGCCAGGAACCCTGGAGCTGTCCCACCTGAAGGAAGGAGCATACATCTTCCAGCTGACTGTGACTGACACCGTGGGCCAGAGAAGCTCCGACAACGTGTCTGTGAGCGTGCTTCCCAGGATCCACTCCACAGGAGGTGAGAAGAAAGTGCTTCCATTGAGTTCCCCACGGCCAGCCAAAGCCCAGCTGTTCAGGGAAGGATGGTGTCTGTGGGATTTTACATCCTGGTAACACATTTCACGAGCTCTTCATCTTATTTTTGGTGTTTGAAGATTTTGCTAAAAATATAATAGCAAACACAGGCTCTATATTTAGGACAATTTGGCTCCACTGGTTAGAGTGTAGAGAACATTCTCAGAGCATAGACCATGGGCTAGTGGGTCCTGTGAGCTGACCTTCCACCTTTCCCCTTTGACCTTGTCAAAGACAGTGCCCGGCTTTTCTAAGAGAGGGTTTTGTGTAACGATAGAGGGTCTTTCTCGTATGTGTGTTTGAAGTGTGCAACTAAAGACTACGGTTTAAACAGTCCAACCAGTGGAAGCAGAGGGCAGGATGGTGCTTGCTAAAAGCTGGGGTCATTTGTGTAGGAAATGCTTGTCAAAATTCCAGTTAAACAGGAAGAGTACGTTTTAGGGACCTCTACTGCACAGCATGGTGACTATGGCTGATAGAAATGTACGTTCCAAAATTGCCAAAAGACCAAGCTTAAAATGTTCTTACCGTAAAAAATTAGTAGGTAAGGTGATAGATTTATGAACTGATTTTGATTTGGTCTTTCTGCAATATGTACATATATCAAAACATACTTTGCCATACATCTATATACTATTATTGTCAGTCCATTAAAATAAAATATGGAGTGCAAGGAGGAAAGGCAGATCGTAGGATAGAGTGGAGACGTGACTGCATCAGTAGTTCATATGATAAATCATTAAAAAAACATAAGGAAGAAAAATGTGTAACTAATGAGTACATTTAGACTAAAATATGCAAGGCATGTGAGTGAGTTAAAAAGCCCCACTCAAAAAACTTCACAGAAGCCAGGTACGGTGGTGGCGCACGCCTTTAATCCCAGCACCCAGAAGGCAGAGGCAGGCAGATCTCTGTGAGTTCCAGGACAGCCAGGGCTACACAAAGAAACCCTGCCTTGAAAAAGCAAACAAATAAACAAACAAAAACAACAACAGAAAGCAGTCAGTACGGTGCTGTTCCTATCTGACCACTTAGTGGTTCAACTAGAGAGTGTGCCATGAAGTCATGTATGAAATACCATGTATGAACAGTGGAAAACAGAGGACATAGACCGATGGTTCTCTCTCCTTTAGTACACACACACACACACACACACACACACTCTAACCTGGTTCAGTTTTTGAGTATCTTGACATCTCTAACACCTTTCAATGCTGGGGGAGACCACATATTCAGCTAGCAGGCTTGAGAGCATTTCAGTATGAGCTAGAACTGATTTCAAATAGGAACAAACCCCACCTGATGCTGAAGACATTTTTAGGGCAGGAAAATAAGACACTTGAACTTTTATTTTTATTAATTTTCAATCTTCTAGGAATTTTCAGTCTATGGGATAAGGTGTATGATGTCTTATGCTCTGTGTGTGCATGTGTGTACATGCAGTGTGTGTTGTGTGCCTGCACTCGCACAGGTATGTGCGACGGTCAGAGAACAACTTGCAGGGCATTGGTTCTCACTTTCCAGCATGTGGGGTTCTGGGATTGACCTCATGTGTTTAGACTTGGTGACAGGCACCTTCGCCCACTCAGCCTTGCAGTCCCTCTCGGGTACCGCATCTCAAAACACGAGCACATGCATATTATTTATGAATGAATTTCAGATGTTTAGTAAGACAGTTAAAAAGTCTGAAGACGACTATTCCATAAAAATATAAATTAGAAATGCAGCTCTGTTTCTAAAACTACACAGAAGTAAGGACAGCCCTGCAATCCGGGGTTTTCCTGTCACATGTGTAGGGTTGCTTAGTTACAGCCCCCTCGATCCCATCTGCTCCCCCTGGTGGCGGTGGCTGACTCTGCAGGCCTCTGTCTGCATTATGTCCTTTCTTTACTTCTTTGGGATCAAACTATCTTCCAATCGCCTCGCACCCTGATAGACTCACTTTCTAGTCTTTTTGTTGACTGCTTTTTAACAAAATTAGTCGATCTCGTCTGTGCGTATCAACAATGCTTAGCTTTTGCTCTCAGTGGACTATCATATTTTGCCACCCATGTTCCTGAAAGAATCATTTAGTTCATCCCGTCACCATCAAATCGTAGGGCCCGTTAAAACCTGATTCTAGCTGGATGTCTTTCATATTTATTACTCGAGAGTTACTTCCTTTTTTATTAAATTTATTTCTTTTTAACTTTTATGTGCATTGGTGTTTTATCTGCATGAATGTCTGTGAGGATGTTGGAGTCCGTGGAACTGGAGTTAAAGACTATTGCCATCTGCTATATGGGTGCTGGGAATTGAACCCAGGTCCTCTGGAAGATCAGCCAGTGTTCTTAACCGCTGAGCTATCTCTCCAGCCCCCACTGAATCTTACTTAGCAAAGTTGGCTTAATCAAGAGGAGAGAAAAATGTCTTTCAAGAAAACATCTGGCTGGGCAGTGGTGGTGCACGTCTTTAATCCCAGCACTTGGGAGGCAGAGGCATGTGGATCTCTGTAAGTTTGAGGCCAGCCTGGGCTACAGAGTGAGTTCTAGGATAGGCTCCAAAGCTACATGGAGAAACTCTGTCTTGAAAAACCAAAAAATAAAATAAAATAAAATAAATAAAAATTAAAAAAAGGAAACATCTGTAGCTCCTATGCATTTCACTGCAGACTGAAAGCTCCAAGAGGGAAAAATGCCATTATTTCACAAAAGTATATTCACACCAGGCAGTAGCTACATACAGATCGTCCTCCACAACACTGGCGATCTGGTCATCTACATGTAAAAGTCAGCAGCAGAAAGGTAATCTCAAGAAAAAAAAGTCTTACTTAAAAAAAAATTCAAGACACAGACTATATAAAATGGTGTTGCTACTGAAACATGGTCCACAAAGGGCTGGGACGGCATCAGGTGACCCACCTGACGAGGGGCCTGTGATAGATAAATGAGGGAATGGATGCAAAATGAGCAGCAGGCAAAGGAACCAGAGCAACAAAGGCTTGGAGAACG
>CABHPH010122815.1:0-58552 GCA_902168325.1 Peromyscus nudipes | reverse complement strand
CCCCAGTCATCCTGACAGGGGATGTTAACTCTCTCTGCAACCCTGCAACCTGAGACTTGTTTGCAAACAGGATGCTCCAGCGTGTGCTCGCGATACCATTTCTTCTGTGAGAACGGCTGCTGCATCGACATTACCTTGGCTTGTGATGGAGTGAGGCAGTGCCCAGATGGGTCTGACGAAGACTTCTGTCAAAACTGTGAGTCAGTTGCCTGGCCTTATCAGGCGGGGATCTGGAAGGGGTGGCAGAGGCTTGTCTGTGTTCTTGTGATAAAATGGGAACCCTGTGTCCTTCCACTGCTGGTTCCAGGAATAACTTTCCATGGAAAAGCTATGCTTGAGAACTCACTGAGGCTATAGTCTGAGTTGCAGATGACAGGTTTTTGGTACTGCATATTTTTTTTTAACTTTCCAAAGATTTTCCTTATCTCTAAAATATTATATAACATACACTTTAAAAAAAATACAAAAACAAAAGCCTGAAGCAGGGAGGGCAAGATGACTGACTGAGTAAAGGAGCTTGCTGGAGCCTCATGACCCGAGTCAAATCCCCAGGACCCACATGGTGGGGAGAGTGAATTGACTCTGACAAGTTGTTCTCTGACCTCCACCATGTGGTGTAATACACCTTTTTGTTGTTGTTTTGGGTTTTCTGTTTTTGTTTTTGTTTTGAAACAGGGTTTCTCTCTGTAGCCCTGGCTGTCCTGGATCTGCCTCTGCCTCCCGAGTGCTGGGATTAAAGGCGTGCACCACCACCACCACCACCACCACCACCACCACCACCACCACCACCGCCTGGCGTGTAATACACTTTTTTAAAAACCGAAATACAAAATTGACGTCTTGCCCTGATTTTGTTTTTTTTTTTTTATTTACTTATTCATTTGGTGATACAGACTTGCCACGTAGCCCAGGCTGACCCCACACTCACAATCCTCTAGCCTTAGCTTTCCGAGTTCTGAGATTATAGGCATGTGCTTCCTTCCACCGTGCTTGGCACTGCTTTTCTACTTTTTTGTTTGTTTGTTTGTTTGTTTTTTGTTGTTTTTTTGTTTGTTTTTTTTGTTGTTTTTTTTTTAAGATATATGTATTTATTATGTTTACAGTGTTCTGTTTGCATGTATTCCTGCATGCCAGAAGAGGGCACCAGATCTCATTACAGATGGTTGTGAGCCACCATGTGGTTGCTGGGAATTGAACTCAGGACCTCTGGAAGTGGAACAGTCAGTGCTCTTAACCTCTGAGCCATCTCTCCAGCCATGCTTTTCTACTTTTTAAGGACTATTCATGACACACTGGGGTGTGGCTAAGTTAGAACTATAAACCAGTTTTGTAAGCTCGTGTAGTTAAAAGTGCACCATAAGAAAGAAGAGCTGTAGAAAATGGTTTAATAAAGTGCTAGTGTAAGGAAGGGGGGAAAACATCCCAGAACATAAAGTTGAGGAGCCGAGAAGTAGCTCAGTGGTTTAGTGCTTGCCTCATGTGCATGAGGTCCAAGGTTCAACCCCATTGCTATCCAAGTAGAGAGACTGAAACAGACACACACACACACACACACACACACAAACACACACACAAACACACACACACACGGTTGAATTGGTCTTTTGTCTTTGTCCATGTTAGGAAAGCTACTAAAAGAGGAAAGAACACATTGCCTATTTCAAAAGTAAGCAATAGATTTTATTGGGCTCTGCATGTCTTAGCTGAGTGGGATATTAGTCTCAAGGAGCCACGATTTTAAATCAACTGCAGATACAGTGGTCTCGGTTAAAGTTCAGAAAAGAAATGCAAGGCAGAGGAGGTGAGAGTTCTTCGGCATCCGTGTAAAAAAGGTAAATGTGGAGGTCTGTCGTAGTGATCCCAGGACAGAGGCGGCAGAGACAGGAGGATTCTGGAGCCTGCTGGTTAGCCAGCCTGGCCTGCTTGATAAGTTCTGGGTTCTAAGCCACAAAGAAGAGAATCTGTCTCAAAAACAGAGGTGGATGACTCCTAAGGAACAACAGGGTTGTCCTCAGGCTGCCACATGCAGTGTGGCACACACACACATTGAGAGAGAGAGAGAGAGAGAGAGAGAGAGAGAGAGAGAGAAGAAACCCAGCAAGTAACCGAGTTCTTCCACAGTGGGCCTTGACCGCAAGATGGAGACATACACAGCGGCTACTTCTGCCCAGCCAGGAACCACGAGACTGAGTGAAGGAGACCCCTGGTTTGAAAAGCCCCAGAAAGCCACTCCCCACAACCAACCCGCTACTGTATCCCGCACAGAGAAGAGGATTCACTCCACCCAGAGGGCGCCAGAGAGTCAGATCAGTCCTGTCGTGCCTGGTAAGGTCTCAAAATGAGTTCTCCATGAAGAGTCTTTGTTTTCTGCTGTTAGTATGGCTAACAAAGTTATATATATATATATATTTTTTAAAGATTTATTTATTATGTATACAGTGTTCTGCATATACACCTGCAGGCCAGAAGAGGGCACCAGATCTCATTACAGATGGTTGTGAGCCACCATGTGGTTGCTGGGAATTGAACTCAGGACCTCAGGAAGAGCAGCCAGCACTCTTAACCTCTGAGCCATCTCTCCAGCCCAAAGTTATATTTTTATGCTTGAAGACCATCAAGGAAATGTACTCCAAAATAGAATGATTTACAAATTGAAATGAAGAATTTGGCAAAACAAAATAAAACAGAAAGCAACCCTGACATTTGTACTAATACAGCGAAGGAGCTCTGGAGCTGTAGGTCAGTGGAAGACTTGTCTAGCATCCAGAGTCCCTCAGTTTGATCTCCAGCACTAGAAAGAAACCAAGTGTTGGTTTATGGAAAGGAATGTCTAGTAAAAACAGTTCTCCCTTGATGTCTTTATGTCCCCGAGGGATCCGTTCCAGGGCTGGTGAGCACCAAAGTTCAAAGACGCTCAAGCACCATCTATAAAAGTAGCACTATGGGGCAGCAAGACAGCTCAGTGAGTCCAGGCCCTCACTGCAGAACCTAACGACCTGAATTCCAGCCCCAAGGATTCACCTGATGGATGGAGAGAACCCGATCTCCACACATGGGCCATGGCATACATGCATGCCCCGCCCACATATATACAAAATAACTAAATGTAAAAAAAAAATGGCATTATATTTGCATGTGACCTATACACACAGCCTCCTGTATGCTGCGAACCATCCCCAAATTACATGTAATTCCTTATATAGTGTAAGTACTAAATAAATAGTTCTTATACTGTATTTTTTAGGGACTAATGACAAGTTTCTGTGTGTGTTCAATGCAGGCACCATTTTTTGTGCACACTGAGGACTAAACTCAGTGCTTTATATATGCAAAACACTCACTGAACCATTGAAATACACCCTCAACCTCAAACACGTCTTTTTTAAAATTGTATAGGGCATGTATAAATGTTTGGTTACACAGTGAATGCGTGCTCAGAATGTCCTGTGCCTCTGGTGTTTGGGAGCACAGATGCTGTCTGTGTTTGCTCAGCGTCTCATGGCACAATGGCTGGATTGTCGTTGAATGTGGTTGCAGCTGTGGGGCCTGTTCTCTGTGTGGTCCAAGCCACCGTTAACAAGGCTGTCTTCTTGCATCCAGTCTAGCTGGGAGGAAGGAAAGCCGGTTTCCAGGCCTGCAGAGTGGTACAAAGCAGTACTGTGTGCCCATTTACATGGGCTCTGTTTATTAGGAACTTAGGAATTTGTGGGTAGTGTAGCAGATCAGCCAAGTCCTTCAAGGAACTGGGCTGAAACATGAACAGAAACCCAAACCTTTTCTGCATACAGGTGTGGCGTTCTTCCTCTACTAAATACACCAAAGCCTCAAACCTTCGCTTGTCTTTTGGGTAATAGTTATATAAAAGGTCTTTGTTTTAAGGGCATTCATTCACTTATTTATTTCTATATGGCTGGGAGTCAAATTCAGGGTTTCATTCATTGTAAGCTACTCTATCAGCTTTACGGACTTCATTATTTCTTTTGAGAGTCAAGTCTGATCATTTACTTGTTACTCTTCAAGACTTGTTTTGGACTGAACTCAGAAGTAGAAGCGCTCACCGAGGACAGCCTACATCTCTTGGCAGTCTGTTCCGGGTGTTTTTCTTTGGCTTCTTTCAGCCTCTTGGCCATAAGTTTAGCACATTCTGCAGCCTCCTCTTTGCTTTTCTTAGTGCATTGTTTCTTTAGAGCAATATCGAGTTTCAGGACATGCAAACTAATAGACGCTGACTCTTGGGTGCTTTGGTGTGGGAGCCCACATAAGCTTCCTAGTGAGATCTGAGCTTGCTTTACACAGCAGGGCTGCACT
This sequence comes from Peromyscus nudipes, assembly GCA_902168325.1. Classification (NCBI taxonomy): domain Eukaryota; kingdom Metazoa; phylum Chordata; class Mammalia; order Rodentia; family Cricetidae; genus Peromyscus; species Peromyscus nudipes. The sequence continues at coordinate 54,244 of CABHPH010122815.1, read as the reverse complement.
AGGGGATGGCTTGACCACATGCATGGTCACCAGGTGTCTGGGATGGTCTGCACTTGACTGTGCTGGAGGGAGGTCTTTTGCTCCACCCCTTGGCATTCCTTTAAAAGCTCTTTAGAAGAGACAGAAGGTGCTAATGGGTTTGGACCCAGGCCCTCCCGAGCTATCCTGTGTTCTGTCTCTCTCTCCTCTATATTTCTACCTACATATTTCTCACTTCTCCCTCCTCAAGAGTACCCTGGGGGAAAAAGAGGGAGCTGGTCTCCCTCACTTTGGTCCTGGGCTTCTTTTTTTTTTTTTTTGGTTTTTCGAGACAGGGTTTCTCTGTGTAGCTTTGCGCCTTTCCTGGAACTCACTTGGTAGCCCAGGCTGGCCTCGAACTCACAGAGATCCGCCTGCCTCTGCCTCCCGAGTGCTGGGATTAAAGGCGTGTGCCACCAACGCCCAGCTTGGTCCTGGGCTTCTTACCTTCTTTGTTTAAGGGCTTTCCAGAAACATTGGTGGCCATCATCTTCTTTAGAGAGATTGAAAACCTTCAGGTACTGCTAGCTCTTTTGGGCACCAACCATTGAGGCACAGTAGTATCTGTCAGTCAGGAATATCCTTCTCCCCCTTCCCCCCTTTTTTATAATAATCAAAAATATACATTGAAAATATAGAGATGGTGTCCACACTGCATCCTTGAACAGACTTGCATTTCCTCTATCCAGTTCTCATTGATCTTTGACAAGATTGCCCCATACTCGGCAGCGGGGGGACTCTGTCATGGGTCAAGGCATCTTGCTTCATGGGAAAAGCTTGTCTGTGGTTCCCACCACTGATTCAGACCACATAACCTTCCACTCTTCACCCAGAGCATCAGCAGCTACTTCTGTGGCCTTGTGCTTCTCACAGAATATACAAAGCTTTCGTTTATCGTCCACTTCAATGAGTTTCTGACAGCTGGTGCCTGGGAAAGAGATATTCAGCTTCATCTTGAATGGCCAACCTCCTAGAAGGTGCCACAAAAAAAAGCCTTAAAGACTTGTTTTAAAGGTTTCCTTCCTCATGTTCTCATCTAGAGTTCTCACATTTCATGTTATGGGGCGACTGATCGGAATCTATATGATCACAGTTCCAGGAAGGTAGTTTGGATCTGTGGAAGTGTGGTCTATGGAACAACTGTAAAAGCTTGTGTCCTTCCAAGATGGTGCTGGGAATCCATCTCAAAATATCCAGTGTGAGGAGGTTCATTTATCACAAACCCCAAGAAAGTCATGTTAGAACGTCCTCCTCCAATACATCACCCTACTGGGTCAGTACTGACCGGACTCCTCCTCCAGGAAGTGAGTTCCATCAGATGGTGTCACTGTGAAGGCATTGGCAGAATGTACATCCTGTTCCCCACCCACCTCCTTGCCTTCCATCTTACAAGGAGAGAGCCTGGCTTCCGGCCCTGGCTGTGAAGTCCCCCAGCCTTGAAGAGTCCTAAAAAGCTCTTATGCCACAAAGTCCCTGATCCTCTTCAGGGACTTGCCATCTCTGGTATTGGAGACTGCAGTCTCCTTGGAACTTCTACTATTGTCTGTCTGTCTGTCTGTCCCTGGCATTAGTAACTCCTCCTCTAAGAAACTCCTTAGTCTTCAGTAGCCCATCTCAGTGTCCTCTTGACCCACCTTCCCCTCATCTAAACCTAACACAAATGAGGATAATCAAGGGTTATTTCCCTGAGATTTTGAGAGGAGTAGGCCCTCTTTCCTTGACTTGTTTACTTCTGTGGAAAATGTCATTTAAGCCCATCAGCAGATTCCTTTACATATCATCTGTTGGGGCACAGGGAGAGATGGTGATCTTAGAACACTACCCTATGGGGAAATATTTGCCTATTCATAAGCAGTGATTAGGGGAGTAAGGTTTGGACTCTGGGGACTTTAGCCAGGCAAAGCCTGGTGTATGGTAACACAGCTCTGAGGACCTCACTGCAACCCTAGCCCCTGCGGTGTTAGTATCCTTCCTTCATTGGTGGGAAAAAACATGATAATCAACTTAAGGTTGTTTACATTACTTCTAGACCATTTGGAGAGAGCCTTTTCCAAGCATACTGATCTCTCGGTATGAAAATGAGCAAAGAGTGCCAGGACATAGCTCCGTGGTAGAGCATTAGCCAACCCCTGAGTTCAGTGTGTGTCACGTGGACACCTTTCCCAGCTTTACTGTGTTTAAATGTGTAAGAAGAATAAACAAGGTCAGATTCTGGAAGTTCGCACGACATGATGCGAAGTCATTCTTCACCTTGAGCAGATCATCCCACTCCAAGCCATGAGGCTTGCGGAGTCTCTGACAGAGATCCATCTTCCTTTGCCTCCTGAGTGCTGAGACTAAAGGCATGAGCCACCATGCCCAACCGGCCTATGTTTATTTAAAAATAAACCCTGCCATTCCTTTCTCTAAGTCTATCTTTTAAAAAGTAAATAAGGGAGCCAGGCGTGGTGGCACAGGCCTTTAATCCCAGCACTTAGGAGGCAGAGGCAGAAGCAGGCAGATCTCTTTGGATTCAAGTCTAGCCTGGTCTACAGAGTGAGTTCCAGGACAGCCAGAGCTATAACACAGAGAAACCCTGTCTCGAAAAACAACAACAACAAACAAACAAACAAAAAACCTTAAATAAGGGACTGGAGAGATTCCTTGGTGGTTAACCAGAGAGGATGAGTTTGAACACCAGCACCCACATCAGGGGATTCACAAGTGGCCTCTGTGGGTACCCACATACATGTCATACACTCAGACAGACATACATATACCTAAATTAAAAAGTAAAGTTGTAATTCCATGCCTACTTCCGGAAGTCTTTAATGTCCCTTTAACATCCATCTGTTCACTTCCCACAGACAGTAATTCCTCAGGAAAGAACCAAGAAGAGGGAAGTTACATTTTCAAGTCCAAGAGTGATCACGCACGAGGGGACCACCCAGCCCCAGAAGCAGGTCAGTGTACGCCTTGGAAACACACTGCAGAGCAGTGAGGTCCACAGAACCACCTGAGCCCTGGCTGCATGTCAGGTGGGGCTGTGAGAGTTCAGTTTGAAGCAGTGCTCTGGGAATGAAACTGTCTTCTTATCTTCAAGGTCACGTGCAAATGGTGCCCTTGACAGCAGCCTACTGTCTTTGGCTCTCACTCTGTCTTTCCCACGTCCTTCCAGGGATCACTCTGTGGGAAAAGCCACACTTGGGGCACAGAGGTTAAGAATACAGGCTCAGTGAGGCATGGTGGCACACGCCTTTAGGCCACACACTCGGAAGGCAGAGGCAGGTGGATCTCTGATTTCGAGGCCAGCCTGGTCTACAGAGCGAGATCCAGGACAGATCAGACACCATAGTTCAAATTCCAGCTCTTTCACTTAACTTGACAACCACAGCCAGGTCCTTATCTCTGGATTCTAGTGACTTCATAGGAGGTGACAGCAATAATTCATCCTACCTCACAGGAGGCTGTGGAGGGTGAACACCACAGTGTTTCATGTATACTACATGGTTTGGTTGTAAATGATGGCTGTTAAGATGGAGTTATATGTGAGGTAGGAAAGCGAGGAAGAGAGTGTGCTCTTAATGACGGAACATGACAGGAACGTGGGGAGTACAGGAGGCAGGTAGGACACTGACACGTGGAAGGCCGGTTTCATCATTTGGGTTGTTTTAAGAGCACACTGATGGTCCTGTAGAAAGGCTTTAGCCTGAATCCCTCTCACTAAGTCAGCAGAAAGACCTAGGGAACAAAACATAATCCCTGAATTATCGATCTAAACACAGACAAAGCTTTCTTTTCCCCCTAGACTATTCTTTGTAGTATCTGTACAACAGTGGTCATTTCCTTTTCATGGCTGGGTAATACCAAATATAATTTTTAAACAACTGATGTCTGAGCATAACACAGATGTCAACAGCTGTCTGTATCCACTGCAGTATGCTGGCCTATTGAATGTGGCTTGTCTCTGAATGTTAGAATGACTCCCTGTCACCTGTCAGCATGGAGAGAGAAGCCAACCCGTCTGGAGCCGATGGCCACATGTCCCTGGAGGCTCAGTTCTAATGGAGCGCTCCTTATTCTAGTTGTTAAGATGGTTTGAATATCATTCCTGCTCATACAAGCAGAATAGATAATTCATCCTCTTTGTGTGTTTTATGGTACAGAGTTGGAATGCATTAAGCCATTTTAATACATTTTTAAGCATGGGTATGAAAAAGAGAGGCTTTACCTTAGATAGTTACTAACAATTCTGTCACTGTGTTTTAGAAGGAGTTGGAGAAAAAATAATTTCAAATTACCCAAACTGAAAGTATTGAGGAAACTATGTCAACTAATAGTTAAACAGCAAAGAATGAATGCTATGTGGTGGGGCTGGAGAGATGGCTCAGCAGTTAAGAGCACTGGCTGCTCTTCCAGAGGACCCAAGTTCAATTCCCAGCAACCACATGGCAGTTTACAATTGTCTGTAACTCCAGTTCCAAGGGATCTGGCACCTCATACAAACTCAGGCAAAAACACCAATGCGCGTGCACGCACACACACACACACACACACACACACACACACAAGTGCTATGTGGTAGGACATGCCTGTAACCCCTTAGGCACAGCCTTGGGAGGCAGAGGCAGGAGAGTGGCTCACAAGTGTGAGACCAGCATGATCTACATAGCAAAATCCTGTTTCAAAGAGACAGGGGGCTGGGAAGATGACTCAGCTAGCGTCTTAGGATTCCTGTTGCTGTGAAGAGACACCATGACCACAGCAACTCTTAATTGCAGGTTTTTTTAAATTCATTTATTTTTATTTTATGTGCATTGGTGTTTTGCCACAGGTGTCGGGTCCCCTGGAACTAGAATTACAGACGATTGTGAGCTTCTATGTGAGTGCTGGGAATTGAACCCAGGTCCTCTGCAAGAGCAGTCGGTGCTCTTAACCACTGAGCCATCTCTTCAGCCCCCACAGCAACTCTTACAAGGAAAACATTTAATTGAGATGGCGGCTTATAGTTTCAGAGGTTTAGTCCATAATCATCATGGCTGGGAGCATGGCGATGAGCAGGCAGACATGGTGCTGGCTACATCTTGATATGTAAGCAATAGGAAGTAAACTGAGATACTGGGCAGTATCTTGAACATATTTGAGACCTCAAAACCCACCTCCACAGTGACACTTCCTCCAACAAGACCACACCTACTCCAACAAGGCCACACCTACTCCAACAAGGCCACACCTACTCCAACAAGACCACACCTACTCCAACAAGGCCACACCTACTCCAACAAGGCCACACCTACTCCAACAAGGCCACACTTACTCCAACAAGGCCACAACTCCTAATAGTGCCACTCCCTTTGGGGGGCATTGAAAGGATGATAAACAGCACTGGTGGCGGTGCTGGTTACCACGTGGAAAGGTCACGGTCATGACAGAATCCAGTGTTAGTTTTCAGAGCTTTATTAGGAGGGAAAGGGAGGGAAGGGGACCAGACCTGGTGAGAGAGAAAGATGGTGGGGTGGGGGAAGAGGGAAGCAGAGCAGAGCAGGAAGAGAGCAGAGAAAGAGGATAGAGTCTGCATCCGGCTTTTAAGGTGCAGACTGTGTGACCCCGCTGTGCATACATAGTCGCCAGCGCCCCCTGATGATGTGAGATGTAAGACCCCGAGCTGTGCATGTGCCGGAGTGAGGGCAGGATCCTAACAGGCATTTTCTTGCAAACTGCCATAGCCAGTAAAGTGCTTGCTATACAAGAGCCTGAACGTAATTTTGGGTCTGTGGCAACCACATAGGAGCTGGGCATGGTCACATAGATATGTAACCTCAGCCCTGGAGAAATGGGAATGGGTAGGTCCCTGGAGCTCACTGGGCAGCTATTCTAGCCAATAGATGAGCTCTGGGTTCAATGAGAGACCTTGTCTCAAAAGATAAGATGGAGTGATAGTGAAAGATATTCAGTGTCAACCTCTGACCTCCATACATATGTACATGCACTGGCAAGCCCATGTACACACACACACACACACACACACACACACAAATGGCTGTGAGCATCCACACACACAAGGGCACATACACACAACTCGGTTTAAAAAGAAAAGAATATGTTTCAGTATTCTGGCAAATACTACATTGTAGATGTTTGTGTGTATGTGTGTGTGTGACACACCCACACACTCACAGAGACAGACCCAGGGAGAGACACAGAGCCCTAAACAGGAATTCGCGACCTCATACCTGATTTGGAAAACAGAGATTTTCATGAATTTTGTTTTGTCACCCTAGGTGGGCCTGAGCCACAGGGTTGAGATGTCCACCCAAAATTTGCTCCCCGCCTTTAGCCTAAACACTGCTTTTCATCTTTGATCAAGCCAGACTCGGAGGCTAACAGCCCTTCCCTGTGCAGGCGAAACTGGGGCTGTTGTATTCCAAGCTGAAGTGGTTTAGGGGGTCTCTGAGCTCCTGTGGGGGGAGAACAAAGCCTTCCTTTGTCTCGGTCCTGACACTTGTGGGCCACTTAGCCCTTTGAAAACATCTTTCATCAGGATGGCACTAGGAGCCAGTAGTGGCCACTAAAACCTCAATGCAAGGAGAAGCAGGGGTCCTGGATGCTCCAGACTGCAGGGCTGTGGGATGGGTGTTTCTAGAACCAGTTTCTAAGCTGTGCATTTCCTCAGGTTTTTCTTTCACAATTCTATAAGGGAGCACTGGCCTTACCCTAAAATTTGATATCCGTAGACACTAAAGCAACTTCCGAATCCTTTCCTCACGTTCCGGAAACAGGACAGTCCTGGGTATTCGGATACTAATCTTAGGGTTTGAGAAGCCCCTAGTGTGAAATCATCTTGAGGTCATGTCAAGGTGAGGCCAGCTACACCTGGGGCCAGATGTAAGTGCCTAAAGTTAAGGCTGTCTGGAGAGAACTACCTTAGCTTCCCCCCTCAAACAGACCTGTGTGTTTGCCCCACCCTCTCTTCCTTTCCTACCTCTGCAAGGCCACCGCTCCTGAGTCTTGATGTAGCTACTTCCCCAGTGGCATTTTGCCATAATCTCTTAATCTCCATTGGTTCACACCCTCTGTGGCTGCAAGCAACCAGGTCCCTTTCAGTGCACAAAGAAGAGAATAGCCCAGTCTCCTGTAAATAAATGTCCAATGCTAATCTAGTGGACTCCCCAGGCTCCACCCCGTGCCCTCTGGGGCATCCCGTTCACGGGAACCACTCCCTGTGATGCCTTTTCCTTCTGTTGGCTTTCCGCATCTCTGTCCTCTGACAGATCTTGCCCTCTGGAGCCTGCCCGTCCCTTCTTCCCTCCTATCTATTGCTCTCCCTTTCACTGTAGTGGCCACTCTCACTGTGCTAACAGCTCCGAGGTATCTAGACCAGATAGTCAAAGAGCCTAGGGGGACATTCCACCTGGAGCCCCTACAGCTGTAGTTCTCAACCCTTTTGAGGTTAAATGAAAGGGTCACCTGAGACCATTGGGAATATGTGAGACCGCTCCCTCTATCCATCTCCAGGCAGGTCTGCCTACATACAGATATGCTCACAGACGAATACTCAGAATTGTATTAAAGAGTCGCCGTATTAGGAAGGTTGAGAACCACTGCCCTACAGGCATGTTAATCAGAAAATGCTCCAAAGTATACACATATATTCAAGAACAAACATATGTAACAAACTTATCTTCTTCCCTCCCCCAAACTGAGTTCCCACATAAGATCCAAATCACTCTAGCCAACATCTTACCAGCCAGACACTTCTTCCCATTATTAGATTTTAAATACAACTCTGTCATTATAATATTAACATTTCTTTGCAGTCTTTCTAGTAAATGCCTATCTTCTCGGGTTGAAGTTATCCAGACATGTTCTCACATCCATCTTGGAGAAATGGGCACTAGACCACAGGCTCTGTCCTGAATGGGTGGGGGTGCTCCAGGACATATGACACAGTATTAGATGCCCCCATTTCCATTGTTTGTAAAATGGCTATAATGTTAGTACCAGCTCACGTGATTGTGAGCATTCAGTTATTCAGCTATAAAACTGGCATTTAGTATTAGCTTATCCTTGGGGTATTTTTTGTGAGCAACAAACAAACAATTGCTTATCTTTGATTACTAGCTCTTAGGCCAGTGTCTGGCACATGGAAAGCTATTAATCAACACAGAATAAATAAGCAAAATGAAATGTTTCAGAACCAAGCTACACATGGAGATGCTGGCTCCTTTAGTTTGTCCAGCTGCAGGAAGGTGCAGCTAAAAATAGCCTCATGATCATCCCAAACCTGGCCCTACTCCAGTGTAGAGGGGACTAAGAATAGAGCCTGCTGAGTTTGACTGGAGACACATCTCCCATGCCGCTTCCAGACTCTGGAAAGCTACAAGCTGCTCTGGTCTGCTGCCCAGGTCCAGCTCCAAAGGAAAAAACGGGTGGCCAAAGGTACACCAGCATATTTTTACAATTTTAGTTTTAATTAAAACATAACATTACCTCCTCCTCCCTTTTCTCTAACTTCTCCTATGCTCTCTTCCCCCCCAGAAAATACATGGCCCCTTTTTATTACTGTTACAGACACACACACACACACACACAAATACAACCTCCTGAATCTGTTTAGTGTTGCCCATATACATTGTTTTTAGGGCTGACCAAGCACACCAGCATACTTGATGACAGTTTTCAATAGGGTCTACTAGAAGACAGTAGGATCCCTGGATTTAAAAATTAATTTTCTGTATATGGGTGTTTTACCTGTATGCATGTCTCTGTACCACGTGAGTGCCTGGTGCCTATGGAGGCCAGAAGGGGGCATCAGATCCCCTGGAACTAGAGTTACAGTTGGTTGTGAGCTGTCTTGTGGGTGCTAGGAATTGAAGCTGGGTACTCTAGAAGAGCAGTAAGTGTCTTAACCATGGTACCATCTTTCAAGTCCTGGAAATTAATATCTTAAGCCCTACCAGAACCAGAAATCAGGAGTTAGACGATAGCTAATGAGAAGACGCTCATGTGTGAATCCATAAAAGTCACAAGACTATAATGAGAACATTTCTCGTGGTTGCGATCTCTAGAATAGTTGGAGATAGGGTGGTCTCATTGCCATGTTTTTACTCCTGATGCCAAGCAACTTTTGCAGGAACCTGGTAGAGAATTTGGTTTTTAAGTGGGCTGGGTTTAAGACTAGACGTACAACACATAACTACACAGGGGAATGAACCTCTCTGTACCTTTGTCAGAAAAGCAGCAATAATACCAGTGCCAACTGGAGGTGTTCAGATGGGATAAAATAATGCATGCCGGGTACTCATCACATAGTAACCAGTAGCTGTCACTATTGCCAACTATTGACCAGTGTTCCCCACCCCAAACCTTGCATAGGTGCCGTGTTACCCCTGGCATTGGGTCTGGCCATCACTGCTTTGTTACTTCTCATGGTGACTTGCCGACTTCGACTGGTGAAGCAGAAGCTGAAGAAAGCCCGTCCCATTACGTCTGAGGAATCCGACTACCTCATCAATGGGATGTATCTGTAAAGAAGATATTTAAGCAGCTGCGGGCGAGGATGGGCTTCACTTACAATTTGTCCCTTGGGTTCTGTCCTTAAGACCTGTTGCTTTAAATTGTGCAAGACGACAGTGTGGTTATAAACCTTGTTTTATCATGACATCATTTTTCCTGGGAAGTAAATGTCTTGAAAGGTAGAGAGGAATTCATGAGATTGAAGTGTATAGTATGCTGAGACAGAAAGTCAGTATGACATGAGGTGACAGATGGCAATGCCCACCTTTCATTTGAGAGGTGCCAAGTGCTGGCCCCCCACAGCTTCCCCTTGTCTTCCAGCCCTCTTCTCCACTGAGTTCTCATGAGCTCTATTTTCTTTTTCTCTGCCAAATAGCTTTTGAAAAGGGATCCTAAGCGAATTACACTCAGTGAGATGATACCGATAGCAAGTCTGTATGTTATAAGCATTCTGAATAGGTCAGCAAAGTCCCACAGGAGAGGGATATGGGTTCTCCACCCCACCCCACCCCACCCTACCCCATGCTTCTGACATCAGGCCATGGTGGTAGCTGCCATGTTTGGCTGACTGACCTTGGAAGAACACCTTTTGGTTAGGAGCAACTCTAGGTGGGTATGAAATGAGATCAAGGTATCAGCAGAGGACCTGGAAGGCAAATGGAAGCATAGCCATGGGGTGAGTGAAGACATTAATGTGTCATCTGCTCAATGCTGCTTCACGGTGTGGAGCACAGTGACTGGTTTATATATGCACTGAATTTCAACATGAGCCTTTCTGATGAAAAAGTGCGAATTATCAATCAAAACATTGATGTCTGGGTACAGTGTTTGTAAAGATGTTGCCATGTTTAAGTATCACAGGCCATCAATGGAATGAGCCAGATGCTTCCCCTTGTGATGTTTTACAGGGCTGGAGGTGGAATCCAGGAGCCTGTTTGTGCTAGGCAAGTACTCTACCACTGAGCTACACCCTGCCTTCACCCTCTTTTATGTTATTAAAATGTTATAATGAACTGGACGGCGGTGGCACACGCCTTTAATCCCAGCACTCGTGAGGCAGAGCCAGGCGGATCTCAGTGAGTTCAAGGCCAGCCTGGTCTACAGAGTGAGATCCAGGACAGGCATCAAAACTACACAGAGAGACCCCGTCTCAAAACCAAAACAAAAAAAAAGTTATAATGTACAACCAGCTAATGTCAGGATGTATTTCCAGGGCAGAAAGCACTTTTGCACAAACTCCCCATTACAGGAAATTAGCGTCCAGCTTAGCATCTTTTAAATTGTAGGCAGTAAAGGCAGATTTTCCCTCATCACTCAATGCTGGGTTATACACTCCAGAGATTATTCTGAGGGGACTACATGGTGTGGTGCCCAATTATAATCATGATATTCCTCTTTTCTTTACTGTAAGTGGCAAACATTGAAAAAAAAACACTGTAGTCTCATTCGTTTTAGACTGAATGTAAAGTAGGTGGTTCCTTTAACAGGGGGCTTGATTTTGGTGAGGGAATATAACCTATCAAAATGCATTAATAAATGGGTAGTTCTAGAAAAACAAGTATTTGCTTTTGTCTCTTGAGACTCCAAGTCTAGCCTTTTGCTGAATGTTTAGAGCTGAGCAATGGTGTAAATGTTACAGTTAGTCTGAGAGATGAACTGTGTGAGTGAACTTATCTGTACTCTGATGCTGTGCGGCTCATTTTTATAGAGGACGTCACCTACAGCCATACCCAGTAAGATAAAAACTAATAAGGCATGTTTCTTTCTGCACTTCTTTTATATACAAAGAAATTAACTACGATCTAGTATTGCTATTGTTTTGAAGTACTTGAGAAAAGATGTCTTGTATGTACTATTCCTTTAATAAACTATTTTATTCTTATGCTTTTAAAAACTCCTTTATTATAAATTGCAGGTTACTAAATTGTCCCAAATTGTTACTATATTATTTGGCTTTAATCATACCAACTGTTTTCACAAAGAGGGAAACAGAGGGTTGTAGCAAAGGGAGTCGCCCCAAGCCACATGAAGGGCTGGAGAAGGTCAAGCCCCTACCTAGTATTGCTCATCTAAAGCCTGGGTGACACCTTGAAGAGCCAACTTCTCAGTGACTGACTAACTCAAATTCTTCCTCTGCAACTCAGAAACTACTTAAAGGGGCACAGTGGCCATAGTTTACCTCTTCAACATGCTCTTTCACAGCTTTTCCTTAGGCCTACCCAGCAGCTTAAAACCGACTTGTCAACTTGGTTGTCAGGACAGGTGACAGCAGGTACTCCCCACCTTCCATAAGCAACTTTGATGTTTGATGCCATTCATATCCCAAATATGGTGTCTTCAGTAGGAGCTTTTTCCCATCTCTTCCTTGTAACGGCCGAGAACTTGTCTGGCCCGTTACTCTCTGTCACACTAACACCTTTCACTTGCTGATTTTGTTCTTTTCTGTATTTCCCCTCATTGCAAACAGAGGTTCCTAATTCCATTTGCCCCTCAAGTTGGCTATCCAGGGCAGACCCCGTTGGTGGCTTTGGCTGGATTTCTCATCTGAACACCACAGACTGAGTCCTTCATGTAGTCCTTCAGAATCATCCCAGGGATGCTCTTAACGTAAGCATTGACCCTGAGCTTCTGTGACTGGGGGTGGCTGTAACTGACCACCCTCGAACACTTGATGACTAGGTTTCATTTCTGTTTAGGTTACACCACTTCCTGGCACAACTACTCTATCATGCTTTTGGACCCCAAGTTTTGTACAGTTTTTTTGTTTTGTCTCTTAACCTCAATGAGAATTCCTAACAAGGAACTGCTCTAGCTATATACCACAAATGACCCCATGAAGCTGGCCTTTTAAGCCAGTGCTTCAAACTTCTTGCCTCATGGCTTTATTCTCCTAGTTCTTACCCTATGTGAGTTAGTACTGTATGGCTAAAGGGGACAGAGTTACAGTGGCTTTAGTGGCTAAACGTTGTTAGAGTCCTAGGCTAAGTAGGAAAACGCTGATGAGAGAAATAAAGTTAGACCCAAAGCTAGTGTCTCAGAAATGGACTGAAGTCAGAATGGCCTCCTGTGACATCGGGACATCAAGGTCCATATACATGGTTGCAGCCTTGTTTAATTCTCAAATCATATTCCATATTACACCACTCAGCTTAAAGACATTTTTACAGTTATTTCTAAATTTATGAAATTTCTCAACAAATTTTAAGTCAGGTGTTGTGGTGTATTCCATTAATCCAACACTCAGGAAGCAGAGGCAGGAAGATCCAGGCTACCCAGAACGACACAGTGAGACCCTGTGTATGAACAAATAAAACAACAAATCAAATTTTAATATGAAAACAAATATGTATCTTTCCCTGGTGTTAATCAGCTTAATGGCTTTACCATAGTCCATGTGGAATTGTCATTGTGGGGTCCTGTCATCTTTTTGAAAATTTCAAAGTTGCTGTTAGGCGTGGTCATGGTTCCCTGCAGAATTTTTATTTATTTATTTATTTGTTTATTTATTTTTGTGCCTCCTCTGTGGTTTGGAGCAATCACAGTCTGATAAATGTCTCTCGGAACCATGAACATTCTTCCCTAAAAGAAAGTCTTCACAGCAATTTCTCCCCACCATTTGTCTTGCCAAACTTTTCCAAACTGACCTTTGCCGATGCTTTTTTGTAACACAATGGTCCTGGCAAATCTTCTCTGAACAAGCAGCAGTAAACCCTTCATCCCAGGTAGCAGCATCACCACAGTCACCAACATGATGAGAAGGAGCCAGCAACTCGGACCAGCAGCCACTGCCTCCATAGTTCCCACCACTGTTTGTGGCTCAGCGCCGGCTGAAGCCTCTCCTTAGGAAGTCTCCTAGGCTGGCCTCGAACTCGGGATCCTCCTGCCTCTGCCCCCTTGAGTAAATCCAACCAATATGCCACCACAACAGGCCGAGTGTAGCTCAGGCCTGAGCTGGGGCCCACAAGGCCCAAAGCAAGCGGTTTTGTGAACTCGTACCATGAACGTTGGGCACCAGATGTAGACGAATCTTAAATAGTCTTATTAATAAAACAAACCTGGAGCCAGGCGGTGGTGGCGCACGCCTTTAATCCCAGCACTCGGGAGGCAGAGCCAGGCGGATCTCTGTGAGTTCGAGTCCAGCCTGGTCTACAGAGCTAGTCCAGGACAGGCTCCAAAGCTACAGAGAAACCCTGTCTCGAAAAACCAAAAAAAAAAAAAAAAAACCAAAAAAAAAACAAACAAACCTGGAGCCAGGTATTAGGGTGAATGCTGGAAGATCAGAGAAGCAGAACAAGCCACAGCTACCTCACCTTGCCAATTCCTCAGCTGATCCTGTTTCCTCAAACTGGAAGCCTCTGAGTCCTCATCCAGAATGAATCTCAGCTGAACTGTGCTGCTCAAAATCCTAAAAGCTTAACCAGGATCTAGTTCCTGGTTTTCACACCTTTTATACCTTTCTGCTTCCTGTCATCACTTCCTGGGATTAAAGGCGTGTGTCACTATGCCTGGCTGTTTCCAGTGTAACATTGAACTCACAGAGATCCAGATGGATCTCTGCCTCCCAAGTGATAGGATTAAAGGCGTATGTGCCACCATTTTCTGGCCTCTATGTCTATCTAGTGGCTGTTCTGTTCTCTGACCCCAGATAAGGTTATTATGGTGCAATATATTGGGGAACACAATATCACCACACAAATACATGAAACAGCTTAGGAAAAATTTGGGTATAGAAGTTTCTTAAAGAGCTGGTTGGTGGTGGCACACGCCCGTAATCCCAGCACTTAGGCAGAGGCAGGGGGTATCTCTGTTAGTTCTTGGCCAGCCTGGTCTACAAAGAGTTCCAGGACAGCCAGAGCTTTTACAGAGAAACCCTGTCTCCAAAAACAAAAAAAAAAAAAAAACGAATAAAAAGCTTCTTAAAGTGTCCATTTACACAGTCATCATTTTGTATGACTGAAAAACCTCAAATTCTAAGTAAAGGGTGGTGTTCTTAAATAGTTCTACTGATAAACCTAGACTGCTCTCTCTAAATGTGCTGTCACACAGAGGTCTGTGCGGAGAATAAATCAGCACAATAAATGACCCAATCTGAGGCCATGATGTCTCCAGCTTTTATTTTGCCAGGCTGCATAGTCAGACTTTCCACAAAACCATCCTTAACTTCCTGGCTGCTTCCCTCAACTCTTGCCCAGCCCCTGACTGTTCACTAGAGCCAAGACCGTAATGTGGTGTGCTGTGGAGCAAAGCTGTGGCTTCATGCTGCACTTACCAACCGGGCTCTCTCCATCCCTACACGGCTTTTAGGTAAAAACCCTTGTAAAATAACAAGAATGGGGAAAATGCCTAAATCAATAGTGACGGGGGAAAAAAGAAAAAAAGGAAGAGAGAAAGAAAGCCCAGCTTCTGGAAGCTTGTTTTGGAAGACACAGCCAAATGTGTGGGGTGCCTCAAGCCGCTCACAACTGTCCTTCATACTGCCGTCACCCAGCCTTTTGACAATTGTCACGTGTGTCATGCACATCCTGTTGGTACTGGAAGAGTGGAAAGCGAGACAGATACCAGAGGCTCCCAGGGTTCAGCAACCCCATTCAGCACCACCCTGTGAGTACTACCAATCTATCAATCATTCTGTTTCCTTCCCCAGCAGGAAGGGAGTTTCACAGAATACTGATGCAAGCACAATACCAGTTAGAAAGATGAAGACCCCGGGGCTGGTGGGGAAGGGGAGCCACCAACTACCGTAAAAAGGAGATTAAAATAATTCAAGATGAACAGATTATTAGGCTTCATTTCCATTTTATTATATTACAATGCACAGTCACAGGCTTCCTTGGGCCAGTCCCCTTTTAAGCGGATCCTTTTACTGACAGCCTTTAAGTACACTAAGGACAAAATACTGCCATCTTTCTGAAAAAGGGCAGGAGAAATCCAGAGATGCAACCAAACTCCAGTCAGAGCTCTTCACTAGAGAACACACTAAGCTATTAGGTCATCAGGAACACACTAAGCTATTAGGTCATCAGGAACACAGTAAGCTATTAGGTCATCAGGAACACAGTAAGCTATAAGAAATGACTTAGATGCTGCAAGAATTTTAGCACTTACCTAAAATAAGTTATTAGCCGGTTGAATTCTAGAACAATTTATAAAATGGCCCATGCTTGCTATCTGTTTATTAGTGCGAGGTTACCCCACTGGCATGAGTTCCTTTAGTGGCACACTAAACTAGAAACTAGGAAAGCCTACCTCTTCTACAGAAAAAAAGGCCTTACAAACGCCAAGGAATTACACTTCCTCAGTGGTAAACACACACACACTAAGAATCCCTTGAAGAGTTTACTCTTTTAGACTCCACTGAATTTGAAGGTGTATTAGTAAAGAGATGCACTGTGGGAAATTCTTTTCTCTTTTTCAAAGGCAGTCCATGCTGGCCTCCAACTTGCTGTGTAGCTGAGGAAGACTTGTGATCCTCCCACCTCCGCCACAATGTGTGTGAAGGTCAGAGAACAATCTGCAGGATCAGTTTTCTCCTTCTACCGTGTGGGTCTTGGGGTCGACACTCAGGTCCTCAGGCTTGGCAGCAAGCCCCCCCACCAAAAAGCAAAAAAGAATGGCAGTTAGTAGGGGAATGAGGTTTAAGTATTCACATGGACAGTGGTTATGGATAATTTTCCCCAGATGTAGTTTTGTTCTGTTCCTGGCTGGGAAAAATCAGCAACCATTATTAGAAACTGAATCCTGACATAAGCTTATTGCCACCAAAGTTTGATAGCCAGGTTTGGCTTTTCGTAAGATCAAATCTATAGGAAAAATTTATTTCACAAGATCGCACTAGCCTAAACTTCCTGAAGTGTCTTCACTGCCCTTGATGTTATATACAGGCATAATTTCTATTAAGGAAAAATAAAATGCTTCAGAAATTATATATACTAAATATCAGACATTTCTTATCTCTCCTATACAAACACATAAATTCAACTCTTTTTAAAGGCTCAGACTTCATTCAAATTATTATTTTCATCTCTACCCACTTAATGATGCTCTATTAAAATTGGCTGTTTATCTGGTATCCTAAAATTTCATCTCCTAAAAGTGTAAAGCACAAGAACAACATTTGGGCACAGCATTTTCTATACAAATTGAGTAGTAATTTATGATGCTTATTTATTAACTATCTCCTCAACTAGTCTGAAAACTACTGGGGTAGAAATGCCTTTTTCTATTCCAAAACCTAGCGTAGAGAGCTGCATGTAATAAGGTGTAGTGACCCTATCAAGGATCCAGACTAGTGGGTACGTTTAAGAATTCATTTGCTTTCAAGCCTGAAAGAACATTTGACCTTTACACATACTTCAAATGACCATGCATCCTGGAACCAGAGTTCACTGCCAGGATTCCAAAGCAACAACCAGCAGCAATCCGAAGCTGGTTAAGATTTTCCAGTCTGTGGGACCACAGACTGCTAGTTTCTTGTGACTGAGACCTCAGCCAAGAAGACACTTGTGAGATGATGTCTGCACAACTTCTAAATTAGTGATAAGACTTGAAGAGCAGGGAAGGGTTTCTCACACACTAAGAATCATGTACCTTTCACATGGGAGGAAGGCTCTGTGGGGGATGCTAGCCCCACCCATCAGAAGCTGTAATCTTCCCTCAAGTTCTAGAATCTCATAAAAACTAAAGTCTTCTTAGAAAATATAAAACCATATTTAAATAAGATCCTCAAAGTGCCTTTGCCTTCATAGACACACACTTTACAGTTATTAATGAGTCTATTTACAGATGAAACATAGGTTTTGGTATGTTTATTCTCAATCACATTCTTCCCCAACACTAAATTCAGCCACTCACTCACTGGGCATTTAATACAGAGCTACTATACAGCAAGCCCTGGGCTAGGAAGGCAGTGAGAAACAATGAATGCACAGTCTCTGTCCTGAAGAAATGCAGCCATGTACTGTGGACTAATGCTCTGCACATTTACCTCCTAGGATTCACAACACGCAGCAGCAGAAGAGCCAGTTTCCCTCATGGCTGTGGGCAGCATCTGGACCTGGCAGACCTCTGTTCTTGTAGATTCAAACGCCACCAACGCTTCTTTTGCTTTTAAGTTTATTTGGCAAAGCAGCGCTGCATAAACTGTGCAGAGACCAGCAACAGTTCACACAGTGTTAGGCGCAGATACAGAATCAGCAGCAAACTAGAAACAGAAAACGATATTGAGCTACAACCTCCTATCATTTTTAGAGAGAGGAAAATTACATCAGAGATGTCCAATCTGAACAGCTGAGTGTTTACGGGACACCACCTGCTGTCCTCTTAAGTTTCAGTATTTACAAACACCTAGTTTTAAGGTAACAGCAGCTGATTGTATCTACAACATGCTATCCTATGACACCACATCAAAAGCTTTAAAAAGAAAGCTCATCTCTATTTTCTTAGTAGCATCTAACAAACATTGGCTACCAAGAAACCTAAACTTGTGAATGGTGGTGTTATCTGATGCACAAAAGAAATCTGATAAATTAATATTGGAACAGAATTAAGTGTTCAAGAAAAGCAAAGCCACTCCTCAAAACTAATTCACAAACTAAGTTCTCCATGTGGAGAACCCTTTCTTTTAATATTTTTAAAGTAAAATGTGGGCGTGTTAAAACAACACACAAAGTTATACTTTGCTGCCCTCTCTGCAACCTTGGCTCTGCGCCTCTCTGAATTAGGAAATCCTACAAAACCACACATTTTCATGCTGAAAATAAGAGTGTAACGAAGTCCAAAACAAGCTGTGATGCTGTTGGTTTTCAAATGCTTTAAGGACCGAGATGAGCAATCCACTGCAATGTTATAGACTGGTCAAGCTCATGTTGCTTTTACAGTTCATCCCTGGAGAGAAAAGAGAAAAATGCAATAAGGAGTTAGATGCTGTGAACTGGCACTCAAACAATTTAGACACAACACTGAAGTCAGTAAAATATGCAGATTCCAAGCAATACAATAAGAGAAACGAAAGCACATATAACTCTAAGCCAAAGCAAAACTGGGTATCAGCCACCCCAAGCATCTTTCATGCTACTCCACAGCACAGCAGGAAACCACAAAGCCCAAAGTGATTTTAAACCTAAAGGTAAAACTTCTTCCTTTGAGGCAGGAAATTCAGAAAAATTATGACTTCTGCCGAGGATCATCTTGCTGATCTACTTATTTCTTCTAAGATGACAGTTTAAACATTTACAGTTCAAATTCTTTTTTTTTTTTAAATAGTTCTATTCACAAAACTGGGTGAAGAGTCTGGTAGCCCTGGCAGACCGGGTCAACTGGAGCCTGAACCCTTTGGAGAAAAGCTGTCTGTAGGTATCTTCTACCTGTCAGCTGATTTCATTAAGGCAGCCTTATCAGCTCCAAAGAAACCATTCGCTCAGCCACGTGCAGCACTGGACCAGCAACTGCCAGTGAGAGGAGGGAGGAGTAAAAATGCAGTCTAAGGAAACGACCCATTTCATTCTACCCCAATGAAATCATTGAGTGTGGAAAAATGAAGAAAAGCATCAGATAGCCCGAAAGTCTCATCTGAAGGTGACTTAAGTGGCAAAAACATCACTAAACACTCAGTATGATTTTGCAAATTAACTCACAAGTGATTCAGAGGAAAGTACGACATAGTTATGTGTAGAAAGTGCGAGCAGCAAACAGGGAGACGGTAACTGGTGATGGGCAGAAGTGTTGTAGAAGATTATTTGAAGGTGGGTTACTTTTGTTTATGTTGCATTTGTTTAACTCTGTGAAGCTGTGTTACTGTGCCTGTCTAAAACACCTAACTGGTCTAATAAAGAACTGAACAGCCAATAGCGAGGCAGGAGAGAGAGAGGAAGGCAGGCAGAGAGAATATATAGGAGAAATCTGGGAGGAAAAAGAGAAGAGATGTAGGAGTGAAGATCTAGGAGCCAGAGAAGGAGGGAGACTCTAGGGACTAGCCACCCAGCTACACAGCAAGTCACAGAATAAGAGTAAGATTTACAGAAGTAAGAGAATGGGAAAAACCCAGAGGCAAAAGGGAGACAGGGTAATTTATGAAAAGCTGACTAGAAACTAAGCCAAGCTAAGGCCTGGCATTCATAATTAAGAATAAGACTCGTGTGTGAATTTATTTGGAAGCTTGTGGCGAGCCCCCCAAAGGAGTAGAAGAAAACCCCAACAACATTTTGGCATTCCAATGTGGGCCATGTTTCCATGTAGAGCCTGAGAAAGCTGAACAACAATAAAAAAGGGATTTGGCTCCTTTAAGAGTTTTGGCCAGGCCGGGCTCCCAGCACTCTGGAGGCAGAGCCAGGTGGATCTCTGTGAGTTCGAGCCAGCCTGGTCTACAGAGTGAGATCCAGGACAGGCACCAAAACTACACAGAGAAACCCTGACTCAAAAAAAAAAAAAAAAAAAGTTTTAAAGCTCCATGTTAGTAATACTGAATCATAGATATTGTAATTTAAGAATGAATGAGGATCAGAGAGATGGCTCAGTGATTAAGAGCATTTGCTTTTTTTTTTTTTTTAAGGTTTATTTATTTATTATGTATACAATGTTCTGCCTGCATGTGTCCTTGCAGGCCAGAAGAGGGCACCAGATCTAATTGCAAGTGGTTGTAAGCCACCATGTGGTTGCTGGGAATTGAACTCAGGACCTCTGGAAGAGCAGTCAGTGCTCTGAACCACTGAGCCATCTCTCCAGCCCGCATTTGCTATTCTTGCAGAGGACCCAGGTTCAGTTCTCAGCGCCCACATGTGGCCACTCACAAGCATTTGTAACTCCAGTTCCAAAGGATCTGATGACCTCTTCTGGCCTCTTGGCACCAGACACACATGTGTTGTACATACATACATGTAAGCAAAACACTCAAACACAAAAGCAATAAAAAATTAAAAAAAAAAAAAAAGAACAAATGAGATGTACTACCAGGAAATAACTCAAATCCACATATGTTTAAACAGTTTAATAGACTTTCTAATGTTGTGAATACACAATAATTTGAACCAGGAAGATGAAGGGTTTTTGGTTTTGTTTGGGGGACAGGGGTTCTAAAGCATGTATAATTGGAAGGAAAGGACTCTCTTTATGAAGAAGTGGGGGAAGGGTTGCTTGCTGAGGGCTGGGGCCATTGCTCTTGGTTACTTTCCAGAAGCTGTCAGGAAGACCCTGTTCCTGAAGGCACTGCACGCTTGAGCTGTAGACCATGGGAACTCAAGCTGGTATTAATTGGAAGATCCATCCCTATTGGCTGGCTTTCACAGCACTGGAAAACGTTGTCTACAGGTCTGGAAGGAGAAAAGGAATCGTCTGTCTTGACAGTAATGACCGCCCGGCACGCCCACGTTCTGACAGTGGCAGGAACATCACGGGAGTGGCCAAGCCTTTCTGATTCAGCTGAAGACCCCTGCACAAGAGGGGACCCAGACCTGGTACCTTCACCGGGGCCAGGAACCTGTGGTCAGACACATCATAGGGCCTAGGGGAGAATCTACTACTGTTACTCTGCTAATGTAACACAGAATTAAATAGATGCCTAATGATGTCTCCTTACACCCACAGGTTAGTGCAGCTTTCAAACCTCATTCATCAAAGCAGCTCCTTTTGCAGTAGATGACAATTAACACAGAGACCCGCAACTAATCAACGAGCAGAGAGTGAGTGACTGTGGAATACTCAGGCCTCAATGGGATGTGACACCCCCATCCCAAAGCTCAGGGATCATTGCAGAAATGGTTTGGAAAGACTAAGAGTCAGAGGCAGTGGATGGCTACAAAGAAACTCTTCTCCAGATACAACAGGGCAGCTGGGTTACACATAGGAACTCACAGAGACTAATGACAGCATCCACAAAGCAATGCACCACCTCAAGCCAGACAAATCCCAGTATGGAGAAGAAAGGCAGGATATTGTTAAATAGGTGTGGGAGGTGGAAAGTTTGTTTGTTTGTTTTGTTTTTGTTTTTAAGGGTGTGGCCCAATTAGTCTAACATATTCATGGATAGCCACAAACCCAATACTGTTTTAAGCAAACTGAATTAGATTATAACTTTTGCAATTAAATATTCACTCAAGGGTCAGTAAGATGGCTCACTGGTTCAAGACACTTAGTGCATACACGGCCTAAGAATCTGGACTCAGGGCTGGAGAGATAGCTCAGAGGTTATGAGCACTGGCTGCTCTTCCAGAGGTCCTGAGTTCAATTCCCAGGAACCACATGGTGGTTCACAACCATCTGTAATGAGATCTGGTGCTCTCTTCTGGTGTGCAGACATCATACATACAGGCAGAACACTGTATATATAATAAATCAATAAATCTAAAAAAAAAAAAAAAAAAAAAAGAATCTGAGCTCAATGCCTGGTTCCCACATAGTAGAAGAGAACTGACTTCTCCAAGTTGTTCTTGGAACTCCACACCCATGCTGTGACACACACACACACACACACACACACACACACACACACACACAGAAATTTTTAAAAGTCATTAAAAGGTGCCTGTTCTCTTTACAGAAAGCAAAATTAAGAGTTCTGTTGTACTTACAATTGCCACTTATTTAAAAAAACAAAACAAAACCCTCTTGAAATGAGAAACTTGTCAACTAGAAAAGAGTCTAAGGCAAAGATACTGTCAGACCATTTTTATTTGGGCACCAGCTTCAAGTATCTAGCCACAGTGCGCCAACATGCTGTCCTCACTTCTCTCCACGGGGAGGAGAAGAAATGTTAGCTTCAAAGGAAACATTCAGCTGATACTGCGATGCTGATACTGCGATGCTGAGCAGAAGCAGGCAGTTGCTTTCTAACGAGCCATGCAATGCAGTGTGAGAACAGCGCTGTGCTGCAGGTCCTCCAGGCAGGCTGTGAGGCATGGGAACTCACTGGACAGCCTCTGGAATCCCTCTCCTCCCCAGACTTAGCCAGAAGAACTCAAATTGTCTGGCCTAATCTATAACATGCTGACACATTTACTTCTTACAGTAGCTCTAAAACCATGGTGCACATCTAGGATCTGACCCAAAGAAATCAACCCAAAAGCTAGACTGTCCTCTCCTGGACTATGACATTTTTTAAAAACAGGGACAGACATCTTCCCCCTTTCCATATTTTTCTTTCTCCTTGTCACAGTAGTATTAAGAGTGAACAAGGCAAGAAATGATGGCCTCGTTTCCAGATCAAAGCATTTATTTCTATACCTATTATAGCAACTATAAACATGACTTATAAATAAATATGCAGGAAAACAGTGTCTTCCCGCCTCCCCGGCTTTTTTTTTTTGTTGTTGTTGTTTTTGTTTTTTGAGACAGGGTTTCTCTGGTAGCCTTGGCTGTCCTGGAACCACTCTGAAGACCAGATTCGCCTCAAACTCACAGAGATCCGCCTGCCTCTGCCTCCTGAGTGCTGGGATTAAAGGGGTGCGCCACCATGGCTCAGCTTTTCACCCTCCCTTTTCTAAAGGTACGAGTCAAACCGAAAGAAAAACAGACCATGCAACACTTGTCACACATTTCATGTGATGAGTTTCTGATGCTTTAATGAAGTAGCATGAAGGAAGCCACCAAAGTCAGCCCTTGCAGTCTAATGTCTTAAAGTCCACACCCTTTCACCTTGAATGTGTGGAAGAAGAAAGAGCAGAAGAGAAAATCACTTCCACCTGGACCACTGCTTTTCTTTATCTGTTAAAGGCACATATATCACCCCCATCAGAGGCTTCATTTTGACACTGCCGTCTTGTAGTTTGTCATACTGCTCCAACATCTGGTTTCCTCCTGCAGGGCCGACTGGCAATATCAATCTTCCACCAGGCTTTAACTGGTCTATTAGCTAGAAGAAAAAAGAAAACCCCCACATACACACCAAATTACAGAGGTAAAACAGCCACAGGCATTCAACAGTATTAGAAACAATGTTCAATGTCCACAGACAGAAGCAGAAACACACTGCGTGTGGTCACTTCTTAGTGTCCTTAGGGGTTGCTTCCAGGATCCCTCCAGGATAACAAAACCCATAGTGGCTCAAGTCCCTTACAAAAGTGGCACAGTACTTGCATATGAAACACTCTGCACACCCACCCACATTTGAGCCATCTCTAGGTTACTAGGATTACTAACTGAGGCCCTGTGCATCCCTCCATTGCATGGACTCGGCATAGTACTCAGTTCAGCAAACTTAAATGCTGCTCTTTCAACTTTATGGACCTCCCCTCATCCAAAAAAAAAATCTTTCAGTCCCTGTTGGTTGAACGTAGTAACCAACTCCCACTTACCCATTTATCTCTCAGCCCCCTCCTAAGCTACAAGTTATCTGATGACAGACTGTGCTGTACTTATCTCTGTCCTCTTAGCATCTGACCGAGACACCTGGTACAACTAAGAGCTCAATATGTTTGGGCAGAACTAACTTCAACAGAGAATCCTAAATGGCAGTGTAGTGTGGTCCAGATCTTTGTGGAAGGGCAGACAGAGAAGGGAAAAGTACAGAAAATTAACAAGGAACTGCTATCCTATTACCGTGGAATCTAGGGCATCACTGAGACAATGGTAAGGGAATCCAAATGCCATGACTGCATTTAGGATTCCTGGCACCAGGAGAGTAGGAAGGTAGGGCTGGGCTCCTTCGGTATTATGATGAGGATAATCTGATGAACACAGAACCAGACTACCCTTCCGGTCTGAAAATGGTTAAATCATATGCTACCCTTTGAATAATATAACCTTATGTTATTCAAAACCAGCGAGAAAGAAGCCTGACTTTATGTTATTCAAAACCAGCAAGCAAGAAACCTGACTTTAGATAGGATAGCACTGCCCTAGAAAAGGTTGCTTTCAGTTAAAATTTAGTCACCAGATCTTATTTTTTTTCCATTTTAATTTTTTTAAGAACACTTGATTGTTGAGTTGCCCTTGACTTATTTTCCTGAGTTCTAACAGTTCTAATGAAAAATAGGAGACGTCTTCCTCCACCCCCAGGCTTGCTTCCAAAACCTGTCTTCTACATCTTCTTAGCATCACTTTTATACTTCAAATCCAAATAAGGACTGAGCTCTTAATATGCAGACTCCTCCTGTCCCCAAGCCAAACAATCGTCATTTGTACAGATCCACATCAAACTAAGACTGTATGAAGACAGCCTGAGTTCTGAGCTGGAGGTTCCAATGACTCTTACACCCAGTTCAAGCTCCATCATCATATGCCTCCTTGACTACTTGCAAGATTCTCTCACATAGACATTTTCTTTTCTATCTAATAGACTATCAACATTTAGTATTAACTAGAATGTATGAAAATCTACGTATATTCTGAACTTCATCTGAAACTCATCGCTACATTGATACATAAATATTTTAAGTTTTGGGACTAAAACACACAAATACAAAGAAATAAAATCCCAACTCACTGCCTGGGGCACAACTGGGGCTGCAGCTCCTACATGGATAGCGTCGTATGGGGCTTCTTCAGCATATCCCATTCTTCCATCACCCACTGAAAAAGAAGTTACACTTTGAAAACCTGTCCAATCAAACTTTGTGAAGAATTCACACAGGAAGCTGAAAATGGAGTGGGAGAAGAGATTTGCATGACTTCATATATCCTTAAGACATAGAAGGCACTGGGGGAAGAATGGTTAGCCTAACTACACTAAAATTAAGAATTTCTATTTAGCACAAGGGCTAGGGATATAGCTCAGTGGGACAGCACCTACCTAACATGTGGGAAGGTTTGATCAAGAGCAGCACAAAAAAAAAGGTAACAATAAAATGAAAATGCATACCACCAAGGGGGGAAAATATCTGAAAGTAACAAAAGACTAACCTCTAGAACACCTACATCAAAGATAAATGCACACAACGGGATGTCTGAACAGGTACCTCACAAGAGGGAAATCCAAATGGGCAAATATGAAAACAAATTCACCCCAATGATGAGCAGGGAAACACCAAGTTGAGATCATAAGCAATGCAATGCTGTATGTTCATTAAGATGGACAAGAATAAGCTGTTTTTTATACTCTGTATTTCAATGAAGGTGAAGGATACAACGCTAGCTGTAAGCATTGCTCAGTGTGCATACTTCTACAAATGAAAACCCACTTCAAAAGAAACACTCAGTTTTCTCCTACTCACCAACCAGCCGTACTCGCCCCGAGGTCAGAAGCATTGGGTCGTCCTTTTTCACATTATTTATTGAGTCATCTACTAGTTCTTTAATGTGATCAATTCCTATGACTTTTCCATTTTGTCCAACCTGGAAAACAAAAAGTAGGTCAAGAGCTTGCAGGGATAAATTTGCTTTTCTGGAGTGCCTTTAAAATGTTTCCTTAATTAAAATCATATTCTGCAATGAGAAATAAAAATAAACAGTTTAAGTCATTAATCTAAACTCTCAGTTTTTCATAATTACTATATTCAGCTTTTTCAACTTTTTGAATAATTTTATTTAAGCAATTATAAAGTTACAATAAATTACAAAACCTTATAATACTAAGAAAATTGTATCCTTTTTAGACTTCCAATTTCTGTGCATCCCTGGTTGTCCTGGAACTCACTCTGTAGACCAGGCTGGCCTCAAACTTAGAGATGTGCCGAGATTAACCCAGCCTAGATTTCTAATTTTTAAATCCAGAACTTATTCAGGTGTGGTAGATGGCAAATGCCTTTAGTCCTTACACTTGAGCAGCAGAGGCAGGTGGATCAGTGAGTTCAAGGCCAGCCCATTCTACACAGTGAGTTCCAGCCACAATTATATGGTGAGATCCTGTCTCAAAAAACTTAGAGATTTTTGCCAGGTGGTAGTGGCACACATCTTTAATCCCAGCAATTAGAAAGCAAAGGCAAGCGGATTTCTGTGAATTCGAGGTCTACATAGTGAGTTCCAAGACAATCAGGACTACACAGTGAACCCTGTCTTGAAACAAACAAACAAACAAACAAACAAACAAAACCCGTATTTTTTCCAGAACTCTGAGGTAGGATGTAACTAATAACAATATTTACTCTGTATGAACTCTAGTAAAAGGATAATTTAAAAACTGCTCAAACACTGATCCAGCATGGTGGTACGTGAGTTTAAGATTTACGTTTTACAGATCTCTGTGTCTGAGGCCAGTGAAGGCAACACAGCTAGACTTTGTCTTCAAAAGATAAAATAAATTACATTAAAAAAATCAGATATTATATAAAAAAAATTCAGAAGCCAGGCACTATGATAGTCACCTATCATCCCATAATTTGGGGAGCTGAGGCAGGAAATGACCAGTCTGACTACACAGTGAATTTGAAGCAATCCTGGGTTGTATTATGAGGTCTTATTTCAAAAAAAAAAAAAGAGGTGCAATTTTTTTATATCCAACTCTACTGCTATTAGTGAAAATATGAAAATACATAAATACAGAAGCCAAGTGTGGTGCACGCCTTTTATCCCAGCACTCAGGAGGCAGAGGCAGGTCAATCTCTGAATCAGAAGCCAGCCCGGGCTACATAGCAAGTTCCAGGGCAGCCAGGGTTACACAGTGAGACCCTATCTCAAAAAAAGAAAATGCATAAATACATAAAAAGGACCGAAGTATCAATACTGAGTACAAAAGCGTTAACAGAATACAGGCCTGACCAAACTCCTGGGTCCTACCTGAACTTCACCACTCGCAGTTGGTATCAATACTGAGTATAAAAACGTTAACAGAATACAGGCCTGAACAAACTCCTGGGTCCTACCTGAACTACAATTCACAGTTGCCTGACATTAGGCATGCAAACCCTTCATTCTCTAAATCAGGTTCCTCAACTACAAAATAAGAAGAAATGGGGGTCTATACCACATAGAGGATATGAGAAAGGAAAGAATACATGATAAGCACACAGAACACTGAATATGCACAGGTAAATGCTTGGAAAACAGTATCATTTTTCAAAGATAACTCAGAAACCTATTATTTTTTTTTTTTGCATTTCCTTGCTTATTTTGTGTGTAGGGGGCATGTGCATTGGCACATGTGGGGAGGTCACAGGAGAACTTGTGGGAGGCTGTTCTCTCCTACCATGGCACTGGCAGCAAGTGCCTTTACCCAGTGAGCCATCTTGTCAGGCCCCTGATGATATTTTAAAAGTGAATATTCCTGGGGTTGGGGATTTAGCTCAGCGGTAGAGCGCTTGCCTAGCAAGCACAATGCCCTGGGTTCGGTCCTCAGCTCCAGTTAAAAAAAAAAAGTGATTATTCCTTCAAAACCAATAACCTATCAACTCTAGAGAACAACTTTCTAATTAAATACTATTTCCAGCTTTTTGTAAAAGAATTCTGAGGGTTGAACTCCACAAAACTGAGAAGTTTGTGGCACTCGCTGTATGCTGGGCACTGATCTTAGATATTTAACAAACAGCAAGAAAAAATGTTTAGACAAAACTCCCATCCCTGTAGAGTTACACTGCAGAATCTACTGCACATTTAGACACAAATTCTAATCTGAGACAGAGGCACACAACTCACCACATGTAGACCAGGTCCTCTCAGTATGGCCACTGGACACAGAGTTTCTCATAACCAACCTGTCTGGACTCTGAGTACAGACGACCCTTTACTCCAGGTGCTTTAGTGGCTCCCCCACAACCTCCCCCCACCTCCCCTCCCACCCCCTGTAGCTGAAGTTTTCTTCGGTCCTGTCCTGCAGCCACTTATAAAATAATCACTCAGAAGCTTATATTAATTAAAACTGTTTGACCATTAGCTCAGGCCTACCACTGACTAGCTCTTACATTTAAATTCAGCCCATTTCTGTTAATCTATATGTTAACCACATGTTCCATGGCTTTACCTGTTTGCCGTTACATGTTGTTCCCTGGACTGCGGGCTGGTGTCTACTGACTCAACCTTCCTGTTCCCAGAATTCTCCTTGTCTGTTTACACCGCCTATACTTCCTGCCTGGCTACTGACCAATCAGTGTTTTATTAAACCAGTGTATGAAAGCATCATCCCACAGCAATCACCCCACCCCACCCCACCTTCCGCTTACACTCTGAACAGCCTCATCAGATCAGCCTCTGTGCTAAACGCTGAGGTACAGTAAACAAGGCATTTGCCAGCACCTCTCCTAAGGGAAAAGTTCTTCCTGCAACCTTAAGAAACATGCAAGAATGCCTGAAAAACAGGCCTGCTCCATTCTTTTGTGTCAGATGAGAATTTAGCAGAATGCAGTTTGAGTCACTGGCTGCCATGTTGGGATCACAGAGAGGCTGTGTAATCATGTAGCTGACATGCAGAAAGAAGTCAAGACAATCAACACCCAGAGAGAAACCAATCAGTGTAGGGGAAGTTTCTCGGTCCTGCCCAGGATCAGAGGCTTATATATTAATTACAAATTATTTGGTCTATGGCTGAGGCTTCTTATTAGCTAGCTCTTACATCTTAAATTAACCCATGTCTATTAATCGATGCATCGCCACGTGTTTTGTGGCTTTACCTGTGTTGCATTATGTCTTGCTTCCCTGGGCATCTCCTCCAATCCTGCCTTTCTCCTCCCTGTATCTCTGCTTGGATTTCCCACCTGCCTCTAAGCTGCCTTGCCATGGGCCAAAGGAGCTTATTATTTATCAACCAATGGTAGCAACACATATTCACAGCATACAGAAAGACCATCCCACAGCAAATCAGTAATAAAGCCTAGCCTAGCCGGGCATGGTGGCCACGCCTTTAATCCCAGCACTAGGGAGGTAGAGGCAGTGGACAGCCTGGTCTACTTAGTGAGTTCCAGGATAGACAGAACTATGCAAAGACCCTGTCCCTCAAAAAGTCAAAATAAATAAAATAAAATAAAGCTTGGCTTTCTAAATCCAGCTACATAACAAGCCAGGGAAGCCTGTAGGCTTTTCCATTAGACAAGCTAAATAAATTCTCTTTGTGTTCTACAGTTTTGGGTTTAAATATTCTGTCACTTGCAACTATAATCCTAAATGATACATATTAAAATTACCATCTTTTTGTTTGTTTTTTTGAGACAGGTTTCTCTGTGTAGTCCTGGTTGTCCTGGAACTCACTCTGTAGTCCAGGCTGGCCTGAACTCAGAGATCCGCCTGCATCTGCTTCCTGGGTGCTGGGACTAAAGTTGTGTGCCACCACCACCTGGCTAAAATTACCATATTAACAGAACAAAAACAAACAAACTTAAAACTACCAGTAAGAAGAAACCATAGCTAAACCACATACTACATGTCTATCAGGCTCACACGGGAGATTAACGTTCTTACCATCCGTGCAAAACACGCAGTGAGGATTCCGCTTCCAGACCCGACATCGAGGGCTTTAGCACCTTCATGCAACTGGTCAAACAGAAGTTCTAGTGCATATGCATGCTGCCAAAAGAAAATGAACCAAATACTCATTTCTTCTTGAAGTCCATACCCCACTTCATATGAAGAGCTGGTAACTTTCTCCTGAAGTTTCTGCTATCATCATCTAAGCAGACAACGGAACAGTCTAACACCACAGTGATGACCTAAGGTAGTTCTGGTGCATTAGACCTCCTACATTATAGCTTTCCTGTAATTTTAGGTAACTACTATATAAATTAAATTCAAAGTCAAAAAATTGAAAAAGGAGATTTTCAGTGAAAAGCCCTCAACCCCTTCCCAAGCATCCAGTTTTATTCCCTGAAGGCATCAATGTTGCCAGTTTCTTATAATTTTTCTGGAAAAATATTCACTGTGTATGAACAAGCAAATTGTTTCACTTATTTCATTTTAAAGGAAAATTCAATAAAGAGGTATAATAAACAGGTGTTCTTTTTTATACCTTAGACTACATTCAGATATGAATGCATTATAACAAATATCGATATTGAAGAGATTTAAGTTAGCTGCAATCTTCTATAACAAAAAAAGGTAACAATGTTATCAAACATAGATGTCAGATAATAACACTCTTCATAAAAGTTGTATAAAGTGCTGGGTGTGGTGCTGCATGCCTTATCCCTAGCACTCAGGAGGCAGAAGCCAACCTCGTCTACATAGTAAGTTCCAGGCCAGGCCAGCCAGGGCTACATAGGAAGACCCTGTTGCTGGAAGCCTACTTCTAGAAGGATCCAATGACGTGGGATGGATGTGTGAAGTTGACGCAATGAAGAAACTGTGACCACATATTTCAAACAAGTGGCCCCGGATAGACTGGGCCATTTTTATTTATACAATTTCAATGGTTTGCATGAAGTTTTACAATCAGATTTGTTCCCTTATGTTTCTAAAAAAGGTTACAATAATTACCAGTTTGTTTCTTTGCTTCTTCCCCCTTCCATCCCCTGACTTTTCTACTGGTGACCATTACCTATTTGATCCATAGCTCTAATGTTAGAAGCATAAGCAGTGTTGCAAGCAACAAAGGAAGTTTTCTAACTAGGCACACCTACAGGTAGAACAGTGTGCCCAGTTGGCAGCATTTGTGGGTGCAGCGTTATGTGGGGTGAGAAACAGTTTCATCTCCAGTGGTTAATATTTATATCTGGTAAGGTCGGGGCTCTCACAATCAACTCACCAGCCGAAGCTGGATCAATTCATTCTACACTCTGTACCAGTCCATCTCCTCTGGGGATATACCAGGTTTTTCCAAATATCCTATAAGCAACTTATCTTAGAAACTTACTCTTAATGGTTGGCACTGTTTATCCCTTGTTCTTATGGTCTCCTCTCAATTTCTTAGGGTATTGGCACAGCTATGAGAGAACTGTGGGCTTCTATGATTCTGCTTCATTCCCTGTCTCTAGACTGTTCCCATTAACTCCTGATATCATCTATTGATTTACATTTCTTCTAGACCTCTTGTGGTTAAAATCATTCTCTCCAGAACAGTTATGCAAATATGTAACATTAAATTTCATGAACTACTGTGACTCTTTCAGGCTAGTCACAGGGTACGCTGGAGGGGCAACAGTCTGTTCTTAAGAAGCCTGAATTCATGGTCACACTTGAAACATCAAAGGTTTAGGGGCCGAATCAGGTCCACTGTATACTTTTCATAACATTTCCTCTGGCTCACTCAGAGGAGTCTTCAGGGGGAAGTTTTCCTTTTGTAATAGCTATTTTATCCATGACTGAGAAAGTGAAACTAAAGGTAGCCAGCAATCTGGCTACCACAGTGAAAGCAAGGACAGCAGGCAGCACATATGTTCCCGGGTCATGCCTGGAACTATGCAGCGAATTATCCATAGGCTTTGCCAAAAAAAATCTTATAAAGAATTATCTGGCCCCTCAGTAGTGGCGAATGCCTTTAATCCCAGGACTTAGGAGGCAGAGGTAGGAAGATCTCTGTGAGTTCGAGGCCAGCCTGGTCTACAAGGCAAGTTCCAGGACAGCCAGGATTGTTACACAGAGAAATCCTGTCTCAAGAAAAAAGAAAAAGAAAAGACTTATCTGTATGTTAAATTCCTAAGAGTAAAATTAAATGGATAAAATCATATTATGTTTGTAGTACTGTGGTGGTTTGAATGATAATGGCTTCCAGCTGGTGGAGCTGTCTGGGAAGGATTAGGAGGTGTGGCCTTGCTGGAGCAGGTGTGTCACTGGGTAGGCTCTGAAGACTCAGAAGCCCAGGCTATTCCCAGTTAACCCATCAAGTCTCTCCTCATCCCCATTCTTGTGGCTCACATGTAACCTCTCAATTACTGCTCCAGTACCACCCCTATGTCTATGGCCAAGCTCCCCACTATGAATCATAGACTCTAACCCTCTGGAACCATGAGACCCAAATTAAATGCTTTCTTTTATTTTATTTTATTATTTTTTTTGTTGTTTTTTTTTTTTTTGAGACAGGGTTTCTCTGTGTAGCTTTGTGCCTTTCCTGGAGCTCACTTGGTAGCCCAGGCTGGCCTCGAACTCACAGAGATCCGCCTGCCTCTGCCTCCCGAGTGCTGGGATTAAAGGCGTGCTCCACCAATGCCCGGCTAAATGCTTTCTTTTATAAACAGCCTGACAATAGAACAGTAACTAAGGAGCTAAAGAGATGACTCAGAGGATGAACACTTGCTGCTCTTACAGGAGACCTGGGTTCAGTTCCAAGTACCCCACATGGTGGTTCACAACCACCCCAGAGTCCAGTTCTGACCTCAATGGGCACCAGGTATACACATGGTACACATACATACACACACACAGGAACTTATGCATACACCTAAAATAACACAACCACCCTAGGGTTCAGTTCTGACCTCAATGGGCACCTGGTATACACATGGTACACATACATACACACACGCAGGCACTTACACATACACATAAAATAACAATATTTTTTTAAAAAATAACTAAGACAAATATTGGCCATACAGCCTTCCAAACGCAATTTTACTGTCACAACACACAACACACACACACACACACACACACACACACACACACACACACACACACACGAGAATATGACTACCAACTTCCTCTTTCCAATGTGAATATTAATAAGATTTTGATCTCTAGTGACCTGACAGATGAAAAATGGCCCTTTACTAACATTAATTTGAAATATACTAAATTTCCATGAAGATGATAACTTTTTCTTTATTTATTAGTCAGTAATACTGCATTTCTTTTTCAATAAACTATCAGTCTTGTTCTTTTATCTACTTTTCTGTGGGACTTACTGGTCTTTTACTAATTAATTTCAAGGATACACATAAAAATGTATTTGTTATGCATATTATTGAAAATTTTCCTATTTTGTCATATATATTGCAAATATTTCTCAGTTTTTCTCCCTTTAGCTTAGCTTCTAACATTTTTCTCTACAACCTGCGCCCCCTTTTGAGTTAGTCATACTACAGAGCTCAGGATGACTTTGTGTGGTGGTTTGAAAGAAAACAGCGCCCAAAGGCAGTGGCACTACTCGAAGGTATGTTCTTGTTGGAGGAAGTATGTCACTGTGGAGGCAGGCTTTGAGGTCTCATATATGTTCAAGCCACGCCGAGTGAGATAGACCACACCCCATTGCCTACTTATCAAGATGTAAGAATTCTCAGCTCTGCTGGGCAGTGGTGGCGCACGTCTTTAATCCCAGCAATTGGGAGGCAGAGGCAGGCGGATCTCTGTGAGTTTGAGGGCAGCCTGGTCTACAGAGCGAGATCCAGGACAGGCACCAAAACTACACAGAGAAGCCCTGTCTCGGAAAAAAAAAAGAATTCTCAGCCCCTTCTCCAGTACCTTGTCTGCCTGCACGCTGCCATACTTCCAGCTGCCATGTCCCACCATGGTGATAACGGACTGAACCTCTGAAACTGTAAGAGAGCCACCCCAGTTAATGTTTTCCTTATAGGAGTTGCCATAGCCATGGTGTCTCTTCACAGCAATAGAAACACTAAGATACCTTGTCACTATGTAGCTAAGGCTGGTATCAAACTCATAATCCTCCTGCCCCAACCACCCAAGGGTATGTACTACCATATCCAACTCTCAAAGTTCTGTTTTTGAATTATAAGACATATTTAGGGCAGGCAAGATGGCTCAGCAGGTAAAGGTGCTTGCTGCCCAAGCCTGGCAACCTGAATTCAATCCCCAAGACCTATATGGTGGAGGAGATAAGATCTATAAAACTTGTCCTTGTTCCCCACCCCCCACATGCCCTTCTACACACCCAAGAAAACGAAATAATAAAACCATTTTTTAAAAAGATGTATCATGATTTTCTGTTTATTTGGCTTCTATATTTTTGCTATCTTTTATATTCAATTTTTATAAGTATTTTTTCTTCTAGTATTTTCAGTACATTATAAATACATATGTATTAACAGAATTTACTTAGGAGTAAGCTTACACATGAGCTTTTCCTACCCAAATACTTGAAAGGAATCAGAAAGCTACTATTTTCTTCACCAAAATCCAATATAGTACCAATTCAAGAAACTGATATTTAAAACCCAAGAAAATTCCCAATAGATCAAAAACACCAGATCTTAAACAGGTCTTTCTAAAGTCACGTATCTTAACACCTGCTGTCCATCACTTTTCCCTAAAGACTTCCCAAATCCACTGTGAAAGCTGGAGACTCCCACTGCATGCTGCTGTAGCTACTTCCTCTGAGTCAGGAACACTCCCACTGGAGGCGAGAGGAAGGCTCTGAAAGCTCTGGGAGCTCGGAAAGATAATGGACTCTGCTCAAAGCTGTATGGTCTGTGAACAATTCCAGGTGAAGATTCCGACAGAACTGCCTGAAGACCATGCAGGACTCCTACATGTGGCTTTGGAGCATTATGACCCACGCTGGGTTGGCTCCTGCCTGTGGTGCAGTGGCCTTTGAGTCACCAAGCTCCTCTGAGTCTCTAAGGAACCCCAATAAGCTCTCTGGTTGGAACTGTTTCTTGGTCTGCTGCTGGTGCCTGACCGCAGAGAACAGACATGGTGTTCACTCACATCCTCCCAGGAAGAATCACACAGGGCAAGCCTCTGAATTATGGAAATACTCTCTCCTTTACTAAACTTTGCCATGTTCAATTTTTCTGTCACTGGTGCTAACAACAGACCCTGAAACCTTTAATAATGGCAGCTTCTAACAAGAGGAGTCCTTCTAAATACCAAGTCTGAAATAAGATGATAGTGCACACCTGTAATCCCAGCACTTGGGAGTTAGAAGCAGAGGTAGTTATCTCTCTGTGAGTTTGAGGCCAGCCTGATCTACATAGTGAGACATTGTCTCAAAAAAGGAAAAAAAAAAAAAAAATAAGTTTATCACTCTAGTAAAACATGACCTCCGTGTGATCAAGTAAATAAAGTTAACTCACCATGTGAGGAGCGCTAATTGTAGCTTGGAAACCTACAAAACAAGAAGAGAATATTGACACACTCAGCTACAAGAATACACCATTTAATGCACGTAGCTCCTTTTGTAACAGCCACACATTGTTTTTCACAATCTTTTTCAGTTTTTATGATCTTAAAGCAAACTTTGTTAGAGAACTGACATAAGGTAAAGTTATAAAATACAATCACATCAAAGGGTAATGTGCCCATCTAGTAAACCAACTCCTCTACTTGTAAAGATGCCTTCTGCATGGCTGGCTAACAAAGGAGATACACCCCCAGCACCACCATCGTTTGAGACAAGGTCTCACATAGCCGAGGCTAGTCTTGACTAGCCCTGGACACCTGATCCTCCTGCCTTCACCTCCCAGGGGCTCAGTTTACAAGCATGTGCCAGCTTGGGTCCTCTGCTGCTTTCTTCCTCTCTTTTTGAAAGGATCTCCAAATGAGCCCAGGCAGGCCCTGAGCTCAGCCTCATCCTGCCTTAGCCTCCCAAGTAGCTGGGATTACAGGCTTGCACCAGGAAGGATGTCAATACACTGAGAATTGATAGATTATTTTTCACTTATTTTCTTCAGATTTACGAAAAGAAAAACTTGCTTAAGTATAGTAAGCATGCAAAATCTTAACAAAACTAGTCTCACACTTCGGACAACACTTTAAAAAGTCAGACGACCAGCTAGAGACCAGTAAGCACTTCAGTGTGCTCCTCTGTTGCCGTCCAGTGGCCAACCACTGTCTGGTGCTAGTTTTCAGCCCATGTCTTTCTTCCTTCCGGTTTTAGAGTCTCAAGACTTATTTACCTGCTTCTGTCTCGGAAGCAGTCTTCACTGAGCGGTGGTAGCAGGTGCCTTGGGGTTCAGAAGCTCCCCAGTATCTTCTTGCTGACTGTCACAGTGCTTCAAAAGAAGACATGGCAGCTGGCCCACAGAACCCTGAGGCACTTCTAAGCCTCAAAGGCGCCCACTGCCAAGGCTCAGCAGCTCAGCAAAACCTGCTTCATGACAAGGAGTTAAATACGGAACTTTCTAAAGACAAAGGAAAGCCAAAGCATCGGGGCCAGTAAAACAGAAAAGCCAATAATGACTTACTCCCTTTAAATGCTGATCTGAAAAATCAATGCCAATATGCAAATTCAAAAGAAGGATCCTCAAACTTAGCACTCAGCTAAAACTCTTAATTTTCTATAAAGTTTTGTTTTTCCTTAAAAAAATCCCCAAACTTCCTGATTCACAAAATATATTTTTAAAAACATAGAAGAAGATGCATTTTGTTACAAAGGGTAGGTTGGATTATAAAATTGAGCAAGAAAATTTCAATTACTGGTGTTCTAAGTCATATCGGTATACTGCTCTTTTCCTACTCATAAAATTACAGAGTCACTGAAGAAAAAGCAACTTCTGAGAAATATCAAGCTTACCTATTGACTGTGGAGAATCCATGTAAGGGTTTGATTTTGCATAGTGGGAGCGGTCTGTAGCCAGCATCACTTCAAATACTTTATCTGTCTTGATGATTCCATTCTCTGAAATGAATGAGACAGCTATTTGAAGCAGATGTGACATCAGATGTATTTCAGAATCACTCTGGCTACACTGCAGAGTACAGACTGAAACAGGTAAGACCAGAAGTCGCCGCCACGATGCAGGCAGCGGTCACTTGGCTCTAACGACAGCAGTCAAGGTGGAGAAAACGAGGTTTCAGTTACATTCAGTAACGTATACTGAACCGACTCAATGACTGGACCGGACTGGAAGTGGGGTAACAGGTGAGGGGACAGTCACTTGATGATATGAGAAAGCCTGGAAAGGAATCAGGAGTAATCGAGAGCTGTGGTCACACAAGCAGGAGCATTCAGCAGTCAAGACATACAAAGTTGAGGTTCAGGAGAGTACTGAGTTAGAAATTATGCTGGGATTAAAGGCATGCATGCACCACCACTACCCAGCCTATAAATAGCTACTTTAAAAAAATGAGACTTCAGTTAAAGCAACATGAGTAGCTTAACTATTTATCCAAACTAATGTCATTTATTCATCAATTGTGGAACTTTCAATTTTGGAAAATTAATGATGGTCATACAGCTGTTCAAAAAAGACAATACAACAAATCCCTAAACCTGAGATCAAGAAAGGGCAGAAACAAAAGCAAAATGACCTATAGCATCACTCTCCCAGAAAGAGAATACAAAGTCATTCCCCCAAAAAGGAAGTACAGTGCTAAGTACTGTGGGAGGCACAGAGGCCTTGTGCTCACAGATAAGCACCAAGGGGACCTGGAATCCTTCACGGGAAGGAATGTTATACCTGTTATCCACCAAGAAGCCTGGAGCCGATGGGCCTTCTCTAGCCTGGTGACCTTTGCGCTATCTTTGTGGCCAGAGACTTTTCTAGCACCTGACCCTCCTCCAGACCTTTACTGTGAGCTTGGTTTTCTCAGTCAATCTATAGAACCTATCTTTATGGACTTTACAAAGAGGTTCGATGTAGCCATGTCTGACTTGTATTTAGCTTACTTTGTTCCTCAAGGAGATTCATGTATGCTTTCTTGTGCATGCTGGATTGAGTTCATTATCACCAGAATAATTTTTACCAAATTATGCAGTGCTTAAATGGACCTAACATAAACTACTCCAGGTTAGACTGACTCCCGAAGTTTGAACCAACACTGGCTACAGAGTCCTATTGAATCAAACTGTATGCCCGCCTCCCCTCGACTCATCTCTCCGCAGCCTATGAAGGCCAAAGAGGCACCCTCCATCCCCCGACTCTACCCCTTCAACACATGTCCAGGGTTTGGAAGATCACAGCACTGGCTCAAGAAAAGTCTTACAAGTCATTAGGCCAAGGGTTCCAAGACCATCCCATGATAAAAGAGGACTTAAATAAATGATGCTGAGACAACTCGAGAGCCACAGGCAAAAGGCTGAGCTTTAACCCTTCCCTGTGCCATATATAAAAAAGGCAGATTTAAAAAAAAAAACAACTAAATATCTGCTGGGTGGTGATGGTACACGCCTTCAATCCTAGCACTTGGAAGGCAGAGGCAGGCAGATCTCAGTGAGTTTGAGGCCAGTTTGGTCTACAAAGTGAGTTCCAGGACAGCCAAAGTTACACAGAGAAACCCTGTCTCAAAAAAACAAAACCAAAACAAAACAAAAACTCACACCTAAATATAAAAGCCACATGATAACCTTGATAACTTTCATCGAAGAAAAGATGATGAGGGGCTAGAGAGATGGCTCAGTGGTTCAGAGCACTGGCTGCTCTTGCAGAAAACCAGTTCTATTCCTAGCACTCACATGGTTGGGTTCCATGAGGATCTGATGCCCTCGGCTCACCTCTGTAAGCAGCAGGCATGAACATGGTGCACATATATGCAGGTAAAATACTCAAACACATAATCTAAAAAATAAAATGTTTAAAAAGAAAATGTTGGCTAAGTATTCAAAATTTTAGATCTGACAATGGATTCTTAGATATTACAACAAAAGCATCCAAACTGAAAAGCAATAGTGTTTCCAAAGGCCTGACACTATTTATGAATCATTCACCTGAGAAGTCTTGGCTAGGTGTGGTGGCATGTGGGAGGTGCAGACAGGAGGATAACAAGTTCAAGGTCATCTGCCACTGCACAGTGAACGTGAGCATGCCAGCAGGATGACATGAGACCCTAGAGGAAGTCTAGTGACTTAGGACTGAACAGTCAGCTAGAGTTGGGGGACTGTACTCACTAGCAGAGAACTTGTCTAGCATGCCTCAAGGCCCTGGGATCAGTCTCTGATTCTACCAAAAACAAAACCTAGAAAGTTTTCAAGATTGCTCAGGGACTGGGAAGATGGCTCCACGGTTAAGAGCAAATACTACTATTGCAGAGGGCCCACATCTGATTCCCAGCACCTGCTTACAACCCAGGAAGCTTACAACCACCTGTGACTCCAGCTCCGGGGATCCAAAGCCTCTAGACTCCTCAGGCACCTATACTCATATGCATATAGCCCCTCTTCTACACAACATAATTTTAAAAAACTTAATTCTAAAAAAAGTTGGAAAAAAAGACCCGATTTTAAAATGTGCAAAA
Organism: Peromyscus nudipes; assembly: GCA_902168325.1. Classification (NCBI taxonomy): domain Eukaryota; kingdom Metazoa; phylum Chordata; class Mammalia; order Rodentia; family Cricetidae; genus Peromyscus; species Peromyscus nudipes. The sequence goes on along the minus strand of CABHPH010122815.1, from coordinate 14,875 downwards.
ATCTAACTAGACATTTCTCCAAAGATACACGAATGATCCCTAATACATGAAAATATGCCAACCATCATTAGTCATCAGAAAAATACAAATTTTAACCACCATGGAACACCATTTGTTACTCACTAAGATGGCTAAAAGCAACCTAAGAAGCCAAAGTCAGTTTGTAGTCTCAGGAATTTGAGGCCAGCCTGGACAACATAGTAAGATCGTGACTCCTTCAAAAAAAAAAAAAAAAGTCAGATGATAACAAATATTATAAGGATGTGAGAAATTAGAATCCTTGTGCACATCTAATGGGAATAAAAAATGGTACAGCCAGTTTAGAGTGGCTAAACATGAAGTTACCAAATGATGAGTAATTCCACTCCTAGGTATATTTCCAAAAGAAATGAAAACTTCTACCTACCTATAAACATACACACAAATGCTCATAGCACCATTTACAATAGTCAGTCAAAAAGTAGATAGAAACAATCCAAATATTCATCAAAGGATGAATTGTGTAAAACGTGGTGTATCTGTGCAATGGAACATCACTTAATCACAAAACAGGATGAAGTATTAATTCATAAAATGCAGATGAACCTGAAAATATTATGGAAGAGGTCAGTTATAAATTGCTATATATTGTATGAATTTTAAATAAAATATCCAAAATCGGTAAATCCATACATTAAAAATAGATTAGTAGTTGCTAAAAGTTGAGGATGTCGGAAAACTAGGAATATGAGACAGGTGCCTTTCTAGATAATGAAAATGTTAATGTCACCACAGCAGCGGTTGGACATCTCTGTAAACACAGCAAGACCCTTGAATGACACCATTTAAATGGATAAATTATACTGCATGGGATTTACCACAGTAAAGCTGTGTAAGGAAAAAAATACTTGAACGGGCAGGCAGCAAGCAGGCACTGTTCAACAGGGAAGAGGGGGTGCCTTGGGGTAAGACGTGACAAAGCGCAGGAAACGGAAAGGGAAGAAGAATCTGATGAACGCAGCAGCACCTCTTTCTCCCTCCCATTTTTCACCTCCACCACTGACATCATCACCTATCACAACCCTGTAAATCACACAGAGCTCCTGGGGGTGGCCTGAAGCCCTCCCCACACGAGAGACAAAGGAAAACTAAGCTGGCCTCAGTCAAGGTTACTCTAAAAAGAAAAGGAAGATCAAAGCACTTCAATGGATGACTACCCCGATGATTTGAAGCTCCCCAGAAAGTAAGCAATCCAGGAATAATCAACTTTAAAACAAATTCTGGAAAAATGATCCATTTTAAAGAAAAAAGAAAAGAATTAGAACCTCAAGGCAGGTTAAAAGCAGGAGGTAACATGAGGTTTTTTAGAGGACCATTCAAAGCAAAGCAAGAATGAAGCAGTTTTCAAGAAGCTCAGATGAAAAATGGCAATAAGGGTTACCACTGTTTCAAGAATTTAGGGGTGCACACAACCCTTCCTGTGGGTCCTTCTAGACTCTAGCTTCTTATATTTTTGGTTGTGAGTCTAGCTTTTAATGGATGACCATCTCTCCAGCCTGAGCCTAGCTTCTTAAACTATAGGTCACAACCCTATAACTGTGAAGATTAAAAATAAAAAGGGGGGGCAAATAAAAAATGTTTCTGACAATGCAAAAGGGGCTGAAGAGATGGAGAGCAGTTAAGAGCACCAGCTGCTCTTCCAAAGAACCCTAGTTCAATTATCAGCACCCACATCAGATGCTAAACCAAGCTGCATTAAATGATTTTCTTATTTTTGGCAATCTATGTCATATATAACCACCACTGTGAAGAAATATTTCTTTCAAATATAACTGATTTGTCTTTAGATGTGCAAAAAAGGTAATGTGCTGTTTTGCTTTGCATGTATGGCCTAATTAGAGGCTACACGTCCAATCACCATTAGCCTACCTGAAATAGTGAGCAGCTTTGGAGCCACCCATACTCAATCTGCTTGCAACCTCAGGGTACAGGGACCCTAATTAATTAACTATAAAAATGGCTATTATGAGTCCAAATATGTAGCAGATCCAAATAAGAACTTATTAGGGTTTCAACAGAATTTAAATTATAAGCCAAATTTTAAAAAGTTAGAAAAACTAAGGGCTATATTAAGAATGGATACCTTTTTCCTTCCAATTTGGGATGTAGAAAGGGACAGAGGGTGAATCAAATTTAAGGGGAAAAAAACCCACAAAAATATTACACAAGAGGCTGGGCATGGTGGTGCACACCTTTAATCCCAGCACTCAGGAGGCAGAGGCAGGCTGATCTCTGTTAGTTCAAGGACAGCCTGGTCTTAGGGCAACATAGTTGCAATTTCTTCACTGAAGTTGATAATATATTTTATTCTGAAAAGTGAATAAGTCTGTTCTGCCAACTTAGAAAAGGAGACCAGGGGACCACCTCGGGTGTTCTTCTGTAGACAATGTCCACCTTTTTTTTCTGAGACAGGGTCACTCTCGATCCATCACTGGCCTGGAAGTCACCAAGTGGGCTAGGTCGGTTGGCCACTGGTCACAGGGATCCATCCTGTGGGATTACAAGCATATATCACCATGCTTGGCTTTTTTTATTTTTTATTTATTTATTTTTTTTATTTTTTAAACTTGGGCTCTGGGGATTGGGCTCAGTTCCTTGTGCTTGTAAGACAGGCACCTAGCCAACTGAGCTACCTTCCTAGATCCATGGACAATATATTTTCTTTTTTTGCTCCAGCCCTGCACGGACAGTTTTTGAAATAAAATTTCTATTGTAATGAGTAAGGTCCTGATATACATATTGTTCTGATGCAAAGCATTTGGCTTATTTTTAATGGCGCACATCTTTTTTTTTTTTAACAGCTCATTGGTATTTCTTTTCTGGTATACTTTCCTAGGTATTTTTTCTGGCCAAACTACAAGCTTCTCCAATCATTCTGCTCTGTTCTTTTCACTCCTACTTCTCGCTATAAATTTGGCTAAAAGCATTTAGCTGGTAATATTCATGCCACAGCCTGAATACTGTTTTTGCTCTGAAATTTCCTCTACAAGATAAACTGGTCTGTTGATTTAAGCTCAGGCTCCCAGTCTCAGGGCATGGATAAAATGTAGTTCAACTGTTTCCCACAGGTTAACAGGGTGAGGTGACACTTAGTCCAATTGCCAACAGAAATGTTTCCATAGGAACCTCATCTGCACAGTATTTACTGTCTGTATTCTAATCTGTATTCTAGTCCTCCGAGTCTCTACCAGAATCACCTGCTAAACTGTGCTTTCAGCATCTTAAGCTTTTTCTAGCTTGCTTCTTCCATCTTTTCCAGATTCTTCCCATGAACAAGTTCCGGGACTGCATTGCACTGTTTCAGGTGTAGCTGTAGTCAGTGGCCCTACAATGTAATACCACTTTCTATTAGCCAGCATTCTCTCGTTACAATAAGTTCCTGAGGTAATTTATGTTCAGGTATATTCTGTTCACAGTTTTGAAGACTTCAATCCATGTTTGATTTGCCCTATTTTTTTGGACCTGTGGCAACACCACCCAGGGATGGACATCAGTTGGTTCCATTGTACATGGAGGTAGACCTTGGCATTATCCTTATGATAGTTTTCCAGGCATTGAGGAGGCCCAGTTATGGGCCTGGAGGGATGGCTCAGTAGTTACTAGCATTTACTGCTCCTGCAGAGGACAGAGGTGTGGCTCCCAGCACCCAGTGGCATCTTACAATGCCTGTAACTTTTGTAACAGAAGATTTGAAATCCTCTTCTAGATTACATAAGCACAGGCACACTATGGTGCCCATACATATATGCACACAAAACACAGACATTAAATAAATAAATCTTTTTTAATTAAAATTATGTAATGGTAGAGATATCCCCTAAGAATACAAAGGAAAAGCCAGACAATCTATGGCAGAGTTGGAGGCCCCTGTAAGGAGTCCTGAACTATGTAAAAATAATGAAGTTGAGGGAGTGAAGTGTAGGCTGCAGGGAAGATTCTAGAAAGTCAGAATTGCTAGGAACATGGAACACCTGCCAAAGAAAACTACAGGCAGTGTACACACCTGTCAGAGGCTGAATGGATGTCAAAACAAAAACCTGTAGGTGGGGCTACCCAAACCCCTGGGTGTTCACGTCTGTTAGGGAACATCCTGACCACCAGACACAGAAAGAATTTTATGTTTGCCCTGCTGGGGCGTTGCCTTGGGTTTGTCTGATCCCATCTTTCTATGCTCCAATTACTCCCTCCTGGGATGTAAATACACGCCTTTGCTTGTCCCACTGCTCTATATAGTTTAGAAGAGTGTGATATGCATTTTTGGTTTCTTACAGGGAATCACAGCTAATTCTGCCTTCAGTCTCAGAGACTCTGGACTACTGAGCATCACCAGAATAGAGAAGACTGGGAACTCTTGGAGGACTAAAATGTATTTTATTTCATGAGGTGGACATGGGCCTTAAGGAGCCAGGGGCAGAATGTCATAGTTTGAGTTTGCAATTTCCCCCCAAATCTTGGTCCCAGCTTGGCAACAGTGGGAAGTGGTAGAAGCCTCAGAAGTGGTGATCAGTGAGAAGTCATTGGTACCCTGGTCTCCTCTCCATCTCTCACTACCTGGCCATGAACTGAGGGTTCTATTTGGCCATGATGTGCTACCTTAACACAAACCCAAAGCAACAGGGTCAACCAGTCAGACTGAGACCTCCATAACCATCCCCAAGGAACCTTTCCTCTTTATAACTGGTTATCTTAAGGAACCGATAACAGTGCTGGAAACCTAACAAAAGGGGTGGTTATGGAAGGATCGCTGGGGGTGGGGTGGCATGGAAATATTTTAATGGGATACAAATAAACCTTGGAGAAATGAAGAGGACCAGTGTAGGTGTAAATTAGGCAAATTTAAAATCTGGTAAAACTTTCCCCAAACTCATTATAAAGATTCATCTCAAGGGCTGAGGATGTAGCTCAGTGGTAGAGTACTTACTACTATGTGAAAGCCTTGAGTTTGATTCCCAGTGCCAAAAGATGAAAGGGGGGTCTCAATAAAAGAAGTACTATCCCATTTTATTAGTTTATAAGAGTTAATAGCCACTTATGATTTATCTTGCATTTCTTCTCAAGTATCAACAAGCAAACAAATTTTTCACCTTTTACTTTTCATCCAGAATGATTAAATGAGGTAGACTCGACACACACTGAGGATATAAAGTCTAAAAGAGACTAGATTTAAAACTGCACATAATCAAAGAAGTAGCTTACGTAACAGCAAGCAAAGACAAAGTGTGTCATCTAAGTACCAGGTGTTATTCAAATGTACATTGTTGTCCTCTACACGTCAGTTTTAGTTGGTCTGTAAAAGAAAACTGTTTCAATGTTACTTCCCAAAGGAGAAGGCTATGTTTCTTAGGTGCCTTTCCATCCATATGTAAAAGTAGGTAACATTGGCAGTTAATGTTAAAACGTTTGCTTCTTTGCCTGGCTCCTGAAACATACATACTCCATAAGCATTATGCAATCTTTAATGCTATTTTAAAATCACACACTCTTGGATTTGGAATGTTCCTCTTAGAAGTAATGTATATTCAAATCTGATAACAAATCCCTCTGTAGCGTCCCTTACAGTGACATAGTCAGCCATCCTCTGCTTTAGTATACCTACTGACAGAAAGCATCATTTTTCAAAACATTTTTTTTTCTTTTTTGAGACAGGGTTTCTCTGTGTAGCCCTGGCTATCCTGGAACTCACTCTGTAGACCAGTTTGGACCAGAACTCAGAACTCTGCCTGCCTCTGCCTCCTAAGTGCTGGGATTAAAAGCATGCACCACCACCACCACCACCACCACCACCACCTAACTTCAGAGCAAACTTTGGATTGTTAGGGTAGGCTCCTTGAGTTCTTCCTTATAGTGAGTCCACATCTGTCACCTGCTTCACCCTCTTCTACATATTTCAAGTGTTTTATTATTCCCTAAAACCTTCGATGTGCTAAACTGGGCACTTCAGCCCATCGAATACCATCTAACTCATGTGCCAACTCTTTCGCTCTCCATCACACTTGTTCAACGGTCCTTGGTTTTCACTGTCACCCCTAAAGCACCTTGGTCAGAAGACACGAATACTAGCACAGACACATGCAACAGTACAATGTAGCCTTCTCTTCCTGCATCTTAATTTCACTTTAAGTAGCATGTAAAAGAGCCAATCATCTAGATCGAACAGAACTTCCTGTGACGGGGGTATACTGTGTAACTGTATTTTTCAGCAGGGTAGCCACTAACTTCATGAAGTTACCAAGGCCTTGAAACATGGCAGAACTGAAAATTTAATGTAGTTTTTACTTAAGTTAAATGTAAGTAGATACACATTGATTTTTTTCCCTTGGTATGGTACAAGAAATTAAATCCTGACCTCATGCATGCCAGATAAGAACTCTACCATTGAGCAACATCCCCAGGTCACCTAATATCAAAATTTTAAATCATAAAAATGAAATATTGTCCTATGTACACACCATGAGTTACTATCTGTCAGTAAAACTACCCCAGATGGCTCAGTGGGTAAAAGTGCTTACTGACATGCCTGATGACCTGAATTTGATGCCTGGAACCCATGTAAAAGTGGAAGGAGAGAACTGACTGTGTAAAGTTGTCCTCTGACCTCCACATGTACACACACACACACACACACACACACAGAGAGAGAGAGAGAGAGAGAGAGAGAGAGAGAGAGAGAGAGAGAGAGAACACTCCAATTTCTTAGGCTCTTGTGAGCTGGTCATGTTTATCTAATGTGCATGTAAAGAGTAAAGGGCTATTAAGACAAAATGCTCATCTCCACTAGGTGCACTACTAAATAAGCACAGATGCTGTGAGTGGGATAAGAGAGCCATTTCAGTGGGGTGTGGTGTCACACCTTTGATTCCAGCACTTGGAAGGCAGAGGTAGGGGGATCTCTATGAGTTCAAGGCCAGCCTGGTCTACAAATTGAACCCCAGGACAGCTAGCTAGGGCAATTGCACAGAGAAACCCTATCTTGAAAAGCCAAAAGAAAGGAAGAAAGGAAGGGAGGGAGGGAGGGAGGAAGGAAGCAAGAGGAAGGGGAAGAAGAGGAAGAGGAAGAAGGGGAAGAGGAGGGAGGGAAGGAAGGGGAAGAAAGAAAGAACGAAAGACAGAAAGAAGAGAGAGAGAGAGAGAGAGAGAGAGAGAGAGAGAGAGACAGAGAGACAGACAGACAAAGAAAATCATTTTCTTTGCAAAAGTAAACCCGTTAGAGCCAGCATGGTGGTACACACCAGTAAACCTAGTACTCAGGAAGCATATTTGCAAGCCCCTTCAGTCTGAGACCATCATAGCCTGCAGTGTGTTCACAAGACCCTGACTCAAAAAAGGGTGCTAGGGATACAGCCCAGTGATACAGCACTTGCTTAGTATGCATGAGGCCCTAGAGTCAATCCCCAGAACGAGGGAGGAAAAAGCTGGCACTTCAGAAGTACAGACAGGGGGGAGGATCAGAAGTTCAATGGCATTCTCAACTACACAACAAGTTTGAGGACAATGTAGGCTACAAAAGCCACCATTTCAAAACACTAAAATAACAGAAACAACAACAACAAAAAGTAAATGTTTTTAGGACTCAACAACTATAAATTATCATAATCTTATATATTCAAATATGAATCAAATCTGTTCTTTCTCCCAAATAAATTCCTGATCTGCTCCTCTCTCTGCAAAGCCAACCCCAAATAAAATCTGCTGTTCACTCATTCACTCACTTATTTCCAACTCAGGAAATAGTAAACCACCCCAGCTGCCAAGCCTAAAACTCTGGGGTCCTATACTTGACTTGTCCCCAGTCTTTTTCCCACACCTCATACCCAAACCTAGCACTTGCAACTGCCTCTGTCTGAGCTGCTCATACCTCAGCTCTATCCTCATGGCTGGTCTGCCCCTTCACCAAACCTTTGCTCAAAGGATATACTGGTGAGGCATTCTCTCCTGCAACTACAAACCCACTGTCCCAGGCTTTGACAATGGTCATCCTGTGAGGTACTATTTACTTTACTTAGCTGCTTGCTGTAGAAGAAAACTAAAAAAGGAGTGGGTATTTGTTTTGCTCTTCCCTTTATCCCTAGTGATTGGCACACAGAAGTTACCCCACTGCATGCAACGCCAAGTGCCTGCAGGCCAGTTACTCAACAGGTTGAAGAGGATGATGAGCCCAAAGATCCATGGCTAGCTTGGGAGACATTGTCCTGAAAATCTATATAAACAAAAGAACAAAGAGGAAGCATGGGGCTGAAGAAATGGCTCAACGTTGAGAGCACTGGCTGCTCTTTTAGAGGACCCAGGTTCACTTCCCAACACTCCCATGGCAGCTCAAGACTGTAACTCCAGGGCTTCCAACATCCTCACACAGACATACACACAGGAAAAACACCAATGCACATAAAAAAAAATAATCAAATAACAATAGAGGAAGCATTCCAGTATTCATTGATGATTGATAATCCTACAAACACTGTAATTTGGAAGTATTCAAGTATACAATGGGTGATTGGCAATCCTACAAACATTATATTTGCAAAATGAAACAGTCAAGGATACAAAGGAAACATAAGTAGAAATTAGAAATAACCCATACATTAAGGAATTGCATTGAAGTTTTTTTTTTCTTTTTTACAAATAAAAACAAGTTGAGGAGGAGAAGGAGTTGCTCATCTTGTTTTAAGTGGCCAGTGCAGCATTTTAAATGTTAAAAGATGACACTGAGCCACACACCTTTGATCCCAGCACTCAGGAGGCAGAGGCAGGTGGATCTCTGTGAGTTCGAGGCCAGCCTGGCCTACAAAGCAAGTTCCAGGACAGCCAAAGCTGTTACACAGAGAAACCCTGTCTCTGGGGGGGAGGGGGGAAGACACTGAAATCCAAGCAAGAAGCAAATGCCCCTCATAAAATCAAAGCAAATGGGAAGGCTCTGCAAGCCAAGAAGACACTGCTGAAAGGGGTCCAGTCACAAAAAGATCACTACCTTCCAGCAACCCACCATACTGGGGCTCTGGTGGAGCCCAAACTGCCCTGGCAAAAGCGCCTGCAAGAGAAACAAATTTGCCATCACCAACCACTGAGCACTGAGTCAGCCATGAAGAAAGTTCTAAAAAGCTCAACTATAGACTTTTTCTAAAACTTTATTTTAAAATATATAACTGATGGGCTGGAGAGATGGCTCAGAGGTTAAGAGCACTGCTTGTTCTTCCAAAGGTCCTGAGTTCAATTCCCAGCAACCACATGGTGGCTCACAACCATCTGTAATGGGATCTGGTGCCCTCTTCTGGCCTGCAGGGATATATGCAGACAGAACACTGTATACACAATAAATAAATAAATCTTTAAATATATATATATATATATATATCTGATAAAGCTAAAACAGTGGCAGAATTTAGCTTTGTAATTTTCAATTCTCTGCCTCTATGTAGTCCCTGGGTTTACAGCTGCACACATACAACTTAAGAATGTGTTATCGCCTTGAATTCCAGCACTCTAGAGGCAGAGGTAGGTGGATCTCTGAGCTCGAGACCAGCCTGGTCTATATTGCAGAGTTCCATGTCAGCCAGGGCTACACAGAGAAACCCTATCTCAAACAAAACAAAATAACAACAACAAAAAAGAATTTGTTAGCTACACAGTCTCCAGCCCCAGCAGTTGAACCAGCTTTGCAGATGACCCAGGACTGGAAAACATACTCAAGCTTTGGAGAAACTGTTTAAATTTACCAAAGAATAGTTACCACAACATAAGCCAATGAATGACAAGGAATCTATCATTACAGTCTCAAAGTGTACAAATGATGTATCAACTAGAAATCAAACAATTTCTTTCTTCAAATACAAAAGAAAAAGTAAATACTTTCAATGGATTACAATATTAAAACTAAGCAAACCATGAGGACATCTTTGTAAAAAAAAAAAAAATTAAAACCATAACCCCGGCTTCCAATCTGCAGATCCCTTTACTTCAATATCAGCATGATCACATTTCTAAGACCTCAATGAAATGCCCTCAATTTTAGAGGCTGGCAAGACACCCATGGGAGGGCACTTGTCTAGTGTGTCTAAAACCCCAGGTTTAAACTCAAGCACCACAAAGCACTAAGTATTTCTATTTAAGTATTATTTTTAAAGTGCAATGATGAATATATTATATATTAAGTACCAGACAGTCCTACTTATTTCTCTCATTCACCCTTTTGCTCTCTATAAAGATCTCGGCATATAACGGACACCGAATTGGCATTCCTGGGGAAAAGAATGAGTACTGACTCTGAGAAAATTCAATTTTTTTTTTATGGTTCCTGCCCTTGAGGTGATTACGAATAGAGTTGAGAGGTAAGGAAAACACATGAAAAGCTTTTCTTTTAAAAAAAAAAAAGTACAAGAAAATTAAGGACTTCACCTGAAAAACTATAATTATTATTTTTTAATTGGTGGCAGAAGGAACTGTGAATTCTGACCAGGGTGAGACTATGAACTTGTAGTTCGCCTTGGTCTCTGAACCAGACAATGCTCTATTTCAATTTAAAAAGGTACGTGACACAGCATTCATTCCACCCTAAAACTATCATCAAAGGAAGGAATACAATAACTACAGAGAATGCTATTCTTTTTTTTAAAACTTTCCATACACGCTTTTAAAAGCCAAAGGACGGTCCTGAAAAAAAAAAAAGTTAGCACATTTTATATGCACAATGGTTTGCTGGATTCTGGACCTCCAAAGGCTCCAAACAGAGTCTCTTAGGAACAGCATGCCCTAACAGACAATCAATCCCTTGGCCCCCCGCAAAGAGCCTATATTCTGGACAGCAGCCTGAGAGACTGCTCCCAGCACCCACCCGTAACGGCAGTACTCAGAACGTCCTCTCCCTCCCCTTGCTGGTATCAAACAGCCGCATCTCCCTCCAAAGGAAAAAGCAGAGGGCGGGGGAGGCAGAAGAAAGCTCGCAGGGAATAATCTACCGAGGAGGACAGTGAGAGAACCCGCAGGCTGTGAGGGTGGTGTCCCCTCGGTGCCAGCCCAGGCACCGGGAATACAAGCCCGCACTTCCCCATCCCGAAGTCACGCCCCTCGCCGGTTGGACGGCGGACTCCAGCAACAGCCCCGCCACCTGTGCCGCACCCTGTCCCCGCAAGCCCGCCAAGAGGCGACTGCCCCGTCCCACCCGCAGCCAGCAGCCCCCTTGAGGCTTCTCTCCCCTTCCCGTCCACCGCGCCCGAGTGACAGGTCCCGGGGGAGGAGACCGCAAACGCACGCCGCCCGGGACTCCCGGTGCAACCGCGCACAGACGCCCTCCAGCAGGCGCAGGGGTGCAGACCGAACGTTCCGGACGGTCAGGCGGGGAGGGGGGGTGGGGGGGGACAGCGTCCAGGCCTGGCCCTTCTCCGTGGCCCACGCCGGGCGGGGGTGGCACTTACTGCGGAGGTTGTGGATTAGCTCCGAGTGGCTGGCGCCGCCGGATTTCCAGGCCATCGCGAAGCACACCCGGAGCAGGTACAGAACCACCTTCAGCGCGGCGACGGTCCCCAGCAATTTCCCCAAGAGTGAGACCACCTCCCACACGGTCACCGCCCCGCTGCTGTCCCCGCTCGCGCGGCCGCTGTTACTCGAGACCAACTCTTATGAATATTGAAGAGGAATGACATCTTACAAAGCCTTGACCCTTAGCCAAGAACAGATTATATAAAAATATAGAAGAAAACCTTATTAATATAAGAAAGGCTTTTATTTTTAAAGCATGGGAACATATATGTATGCTAAAGAATGAATTTAAAATAAATGATATGATACATTATTAATAAATGTTTCAAGTCATATTATTCATTTCATATATCTATATAGATACTGTGCAACATATACTCTATATATAGTGATATATATATATATGAATGGATTCACACATACAAAATTTATCAGCTAACAACTGGTTGTGGAGATGGATGTTTAGACTTTTGTGTGAAGGTTTGTATATGTAAGCTCAATCATTTTATTTATTTTTAAGAAATTAACATTTGTCATTATTATAGATGTATCTACTATAAAGACCACATGTACTCAAAGTGTCCAATATACTCACCTACCAACCAAATTATTTGGGATCTGACATTATAGAATTATGGAATAATAGAAATTCTAAGTGTTTCAAATTTTAAAGTATGGAAATACAATAATCATTGCATGAAATAGAACTCAAAAGATACTTTGGTCAAATAAATGTTTATTCTGGGAGAAGTAACTTAGGTAGGAGACTAAACAAATAAAATCAATGGAAAATTCATCTATGTCTTAAAACTTTTAAAAGTCTATCTTCTTTATTTTTTAAATTTAATTTTTAAATCATGTTCCCACTGATGAATCAAAAGTCTTCTCCAAAGTATATAATTTACATTGACATCTTAAAAATGCTTAAATGTTTGCTAACTGAGACATTTAGTTCTTAACATAAACTTTATCCCCCCCCCCAAAGTGCTTAAATGCCAATTTCAAAAATTTCAGAGTGGATATTACTTCTCCAAGTTACAAATGTGAGTATAATTACCACACCGAAATGTAATGAAGCCCTCATCATGCCCACAATCAGTTACCAAAAATAAAATCATCTCCGAGAAGGAGCCAGGTGCTTGCTGTGAATTGTAGAAATGAGCTGAAAGTTTTCCTCACCCTTCATCTGCAAGAAAAATGAAATATCTTTTGAAAATATGACGAGTATTTAGAATGATTTCAAGTGTTGTTTGACTGAATGTCATCGTAGAGATGGGGGTGAGTTGGAAAAGATGTGTATCTGTAGCAGTATAAATTGTATTCATTTTTAAATGGAAAGGCTACACACTCATGAGCCAACTTCAGAATTATTGAACCTGGGATGAAATGCTTTCAAGCTCCATTGGGTAGATATGAGAGCCCTTGCTAAAAGCCTGTTTATTGTGCTACTTTAAAGTCTAAATAGAATGAATATTTTCTCTTCTGATCTTTTCCTTTTATCTGTCAATTCTCAAACATTACAAAGTATGATTTTCCTAAGGATTTTAGGTAAATTTAAATAATATGCCTGAAATGGATATTAATAAAAATATGTAATGATTCCATCTAAGTTGTTAGGAAATACTTTTAAATAGTTTTTGCTTCCTTCAAAACTTAAACTATTGAGCAGGATTTTTAAGTGATCAATTTTCTGATATTTCACATTTTTCCAGTTTTAAGGTTATCTGATTTTAGAGAACAAATAGTAAAAAGGCACAGTTCAGAAGAAAATGGCTTTTTAAAATTTTATACAATGATAATGCATTTTTCTCCTATAGCTCTTGGCTGCACTTTTATTATTTATTCATTTTGAACTTTCAGGCAACATATACATAGACCGTGTATTACCAACAATTGTTAGACACATGCCATTTCAACAGAATCATGAATATACTTTGTTAACTCTCAAAAGACTTATATTTTTACAACGTTTGATATCATAAGAAAACAACTGAAAATGGTCAGTTGGGCTGTGAATACTTTTACCTTATGTCAGTGTATCACTGAGTGTCCAGTCTCATATATATTGTATAAAACATATCTTTTGAAATTTTATGCTAGACTCTGAAGTTAAATTTCTGTGCTTTTCTAAATCCCTGTAGAAACTAGACACTGTGTGCTGAGCAAAAATTTAGTTTGCATTGAGAAATCACACACACACACACACCTGTTGAAGTATTTCCAGACCTTTGATTTATTGGAAATCTTCACCAGTGACAGAAGCACATTCACCAGAACTATAACACATTGCTCTTGAAACAGCAAGAAAATTTAGTAATGAACATTATTTTGCTTTGTAGTTAAAAGAAGAGAAAGGATTAAATTTACTGCTATTTAGATTAAAAATCTACCACTGTGACATGATTGCCCTTCTGTTAGCTGTAAGGGAAACTATAAATGTGCTGTTATTCCAGCCCAATAATGCTATCTGTAAACTTCCCTAAATATCAGACAAGTTTACATATGCCAGCTACTTTAATTGGATTGACTTAATAAATAAGAAATGAGAGGGCAGAGTGACTATTCAAAATTTTTAATATCATGATATCTGTTTTTTTTTCATATACAATAGCCAGAATCTACTGCCATGTATTGATGGTGTTATCCTGTCAGAGTTACCTCAATATATTATTGTTTAATTGTTACATTTTAAAATGATTTTACATTTAAACTTTAATGTAAATGAAAGATACATTCTAGGACTATGATAATCAAAACTGAGGGAAAATTAATTTTCCCATATGGAAAAAAATCACTTTCTGAACCATGAAGAACTTACCCTTTAAACCCATAGCACAGATGAGAGCCAGTCCTAAGAGTCCATGATCTTGTTGAACGATTCTTGCTTCAAAGATCTGGTATAAAACAGGAGATTTGGTATATATCTATAAACATATAAGCTAATAACTTTCATAGAGATTTTTTCTATGTGTGTTTTTTTGAAATCCAAGATGTCTCATTTCAAGATTCTGAAACCATAAATACTGGGTTTCCTTTTTTTTCTTCACTGCCCATTTTCCTCTGCTTCCTCACCCCCATCTATCTTCTTGCCATTCATTGTGTTTTCTTTTTTTTTACTTAAAATATATTTCCTAACCCACTCTTTAAATGGAAAAGAGACATGGTCAGACTAAAATTATCAAGCCATCATGGTGTTGTGTTTTAAATGATTACTGAGGGTACATACACTACCATTCGAAATTTATTGATTAACAATCAATATTTTAATAATAGTAGCCATTACTGCATCCATGAAGCGGGTAAAACTTTGCATTTTGAGTCTATCTCTTGTAAGATCCAGTCATGTAGGTGATGCTATTTTTTTTTT
>CABHPH010122814.1:2334-28411 GCA_902168325.1 Peromyscus nudipes | reverse complement strand
GGACCCAAAAAGAAAGTCCTCTCGCCACATAATAATCAAAACATTAAACATACAGAACAAAGAAAAAATATTAAGAGCTGCAAAGGAGAAAGACCAAGTAACATATAAAGGCAAACCCATCAGAATAACACCAGACTTCTCAATAGAGACTATGAAAGCTAGAAGGTCCTGGACAAATGTTATGCAGACACTAAGAGACCACGGATGCCAACCTAGACTATTATATCCAGCAAAACTCTCAATCACCATAGGCGGAGTAAACAAAATATTCCATGATAAAACCAGATTTAATCAATATCTATCCACAAACCCAGCCTTACAGAAAGCACTAGAAGGAAAAATCCAACCTAAAGAAGCTAAACACACCCATGAAAACTCAGGCAATAGATAAACCCACACCAACATCTGAAGAAATAGAAGGGACAAATTCCTCCCCAGAAAATGCATGACCTGTGAAAGCTGCTAAGTGTTTGAGGCAGATTCGGGAAGAAAGAAAGCCCCTACCTCCAAAGGCAACTAGCAGAGGAGCAGAGCAGCCTGGGATGTCTGGGGCTCTGCATCTGAGGGGAAGGGACCGTGCAGGGTGAGAATAAAATCAGTGGGAGAGGGGTTTCTCTGAAGGAGCTGTGGAAGGGCTGTTGTGGGTGCTGACTATTAGCTCTAAACTTTAGAAATGATGTAAGTACTTTCTGTCTAGTTAAGAGTTAAAAAAAAAATCAAAAGCAGACTTTGAATTTGTGGGTCCTCTGTTAGTCCCAGGAGAATGAATGTTGTTACTGTATGGTTCCTCATAGCTGACTCCTTATTTTTATCTGGTCTTGTGAAAAAAAGATGAGGTATTCTATCAGAATATGAAGTTATTAACCATGAGAAGTAAACTCAAAAGTAAATGGTTCATATGAGATATCTTCTTTGTTTTGGTAATTAACATTTCCACTATTCTCTAAAGCTTATAAGTTTCTGTGTTTTATAATATTTGAAGTGATATTTCTTACAAATCAGTTTAACAGTTACAATATAATAATTTAAGATTCTCTACCTCTCTGTTCCATTATTCAAAAATATTGTAAATTTTTGTCTAATTTTGAATTGGTTCTCATTGATGATACATTCATCATTAAGACTTAATTTGTTTCTGTGCACTTTTTTTCTGTTTTGAAGTTGAAATAAAATTTAAAAAAAAAAAAAACACTCTCTGTTTTAGGACCCAGACTTGCACACTGTTAGAGTCGGGAATGGTGGAGATCAGATTTTCAGGGAGTTCTATCATCAATCCCTTTACAATCAGGGAAGTGAGAACTTCAGATGCCAGGCACTAAGCTGGGGTGGGAGAGATAAGCCTGAGTAAGCCTTGCCTTTACCCTTAAGGAGCTCATAGTACCATAGAAGGAAACTCAGATAATAAATAAAGGAATTAAATAGCACAGGTCAGGCACTGACACCGGAATGTGTTCTTTCATGTTCAGGGCGGGACATGCCAACAACTTAAAAACAATTCATATTGTCAAAGTGTGAGCTGAATTTTGAAAGGACATTGAATATGTGGCAGGCCAGCAAGACTGAAAGAGACACTGATGGTCAAATAAATAGCACGAAGGCTGAAAAGCCTGGGGTGGGGGGAAAGATAAAAACAAGAAGCTCAAACAGCCTTGTGTGTTGATAAGCAGAGTGAGAATTTGAACTTCTTCTTGTAGGAAATGGAAGCTACTGAGAATCTTAACATAGGATAATTTATCCTGGTGACAGAAAAATCATCCTGGGGACAGCTTAGGGAGGATATTCAAGCTATGTGACATCGAATGTGGAGATGACAAGCATGTGAGTTGTGTTCTCTTATTATCCAACTCTATATCCTCAGGTATCTGACCTGCTCAATATGAGAGGGAACAGAAAAGATAAATCTTAAGGGATATAACCATCCCTCTCCTAGGAAAATGTCCAATGGTGTGTTCTCACAGTTCAGAAGTTTTGACTTAAGTCTATAAATTTTGAGCCCTGATCATAGTTTAATACCATTTTTAGTACCTGAAATGTCATAACATTGGGAATTCAGATACTGTTGACATCTGAGAAGGGTCAATGCCATAATGACTATGGAGAAATCTAGATTTTTGTAACCAATATTTTTGTCTAACTCTGCTCACAAACTTGCATTGTATGTTTTCATGATCTTTGCTAGTTTTTACAAAATTGAATAATGTCGGTGTCTCTAGGAACCTGTTTCATGTACTTACTTCAGATTACAGCTAAACAGGAATTATTTTAATTACTTTCCCAATATCTAATTCTATTTCTTAAAAATATTGTAAGTTGTAGAAGTGAAGCCAATTGTTGAAAGAACCCCAAAGATCAATATAACTAAGGATCACAAAAAGGAAGGCAAACGAACAACTGAAGAACATTCTAGTTATTACTGAAGTGCATGGAGTCTCAATAATACAATGTCAAAGAGAGTTTAGATTAGACAGAGAAGAGATTTTTCAGATATCATCTAGGTATCAGAGAAACTCATAATCAGTGTGAATTAAGCTACATGCTATTATGGCAAACTAGCAACAGTTTAATCTTTGAGTTTTTGTATGAAAACATTAGATTCCTTGAATATGAAAATGTACTAGCTCACACAAATATTTTTCAAAGTTATTGTAGAAACTATGTATTACTCAGAATTTTGGTAAGGAGTAAATTGTTTATTCAAACCAACTAATTTGAAGGTAATTTAATGCAGAGATTATTTTTAAAGATATGGACAGATGTTAAGGAAATTAAGGAACACATTACTCTCTATAAAAATACTTTGGGAAGACATTGTTATGTCCTAGAAAGACAGGAAATGAATCCCAGAAAAAGGGAGGATAATTGTAGAAAAGGATGTCTAACAGAAATTCCAAGCTTCAGCAATCCTAATGGACAGGAAGGAACAGGATTGGCAGGATCAAGGACTGGGAATGGGAGTTGATATTACTCTCTTCCACATCCACATTCCTGATGGCAGTTCCCCTTGAACTACATCAATAAGAAATCTGAGGCTTTGATGCAGTTGAGATGTGTTTCCAATGAATTTGTGTTCTTTAAAGCAGGTCAGAATACAGATGTAGAATAAAGGGGGCTGGAAAGATGGCTCTGCTGTTCAGAACACTGACTGCTCTTCTAGAGGACCTGGGTTTGATTCCCAGGACCCACATGGTAGCTCACTCTGTCTATAAGTCCAGTTTCAGGGGATCAGATGCCCTTTTCTAGATTCCACAGGCACCAGGCATGTATGTGATGCTCAAGCACACATGCAGGCGAAACATGCAGACACAAAATAAAATAAAATATTTTTTAATATAGAGGTTAAACCCAGAGGACTAAAGATATCAACATATTTTTAAAATTTTATTTTTTTATGTGTATGTATGTATGCTTGCATAAGTTTATTTGTACCATGTACTTGCCTGGTGCCTATGCTGCCCAGAAGAGGGCATTGGACCCCATGAAAGATGATTATAAGCCACCATGTGGGTCTGGGAATCAAACCTGGGTCCTCTACAATAGCAGCAAGTGCTTTTGACTGCTCAGCCATCTTTTCAGGCCCCATACTCACCACATTTTCATCAGGATTTTGAAATATGTTCATATTGTAGAGTTGTCTGTGTTTATATTGCTTTTTATTGGAATGTACCTCTTCTTAATGATTAGAGCAAACAGGTTTTCTGTGGAATTTTTTTTGTTAATTTGTTTGCTTTATTTCTTTTCTGATTTTGATATTATGTCTCATGAATCCTAGACTGGACTCAAACTCACTACGCAGCTGAGGATGACCTTGAATTTCTCATCTTCCTACTTTTACCTTCCCATTGCTGGAATTACAAACACGTCCAGTTTTATGTTGTGCTAAGAAGGAACCACACACAGGACTTTGTTAGAGCTAGGCAAGCACTCTGGCAAGTAAAATACATTGCCTTCCTGATTAGAGGAGTCTGAGCAACACACATTTCCTTGCTTGGGATCTACTGCACTTGAGGAAACACAGAATGTAGCATGTCAAGCGTGTTTTATCACTTTCAAATGAATATTGTAGTTTTGGGGAAATAAAGAATATGGAAATTCGATGAAGCAATATTTGATAAAGTATTTTTTATGTCAAACTTATAAAAGGGGAAATGAAGTAAAATACAAAATGGATGCAGTATACAGGTTTAAGATTTTTAGTTCCCAACTGGGCCTCTTGAAATCCAATTTAACATTCAAATAAATACTTTTGAAAATGTGACAGATATTTAGGAGAACCATTTACATAATGCTGAAACATCAGAACCACTTGGATGACTATTGGTAATAGCACAAGAGGTTTTTTTTTTGTGGGATGGATATTGAAAACATCTTCACAACAACAATCTATAAACATTTGTCTTCATATTCAGAGTGTATGTTTTACCCATCACCGAGAAGACAGAGATAACTACAGAAAATCGCAACCACTCAAAATGCGTTTGTGGAGTCCAATCCCAGTGGCACATCTGCAAAGGACTGCTGCACCTAAGGCTCAGGGCACACTGCAGGAGATGAGGTAACAAGACCTCAAAAACCAGAGGATTAGGGAGGGGAGTTTGGTGTGAGACTGTGAGGGTCTCCTACGAATGTCAGAAGCTAAACCAACTTGACTGCCCAAACATGACTGAACAAGGGTGACCTCAATGGACATGCCAAAGTGGGTAGGGAAAAGCCTCAGAGGCCTCAACACTATGAAAAGAGCTATATAGGAAACTGGGGAAGGCTGGGAGCAGGAGATGCGATCTTCCCTAAGAAAGGGCACACCAATAGTTCTTCCAGTGCCAAATGGTTAGCCCTGAAAACACACATACAAGTAACATTACATGGGCTCAACAGCTATTTAGGAATACATTGTATATATATTTACACGAAAGCATGCAATAACAACCAGGGGGAAAAGAGGCCATGAATTTAAAAAAGATACAAGGGTTTGGAGGGAGGAAAATGAGGGGAGAAATGTTCTTATTATATTATAATTTCAAAAATAAATAAATAAACTTCAAGTGAAGTGTATCATCTAGAATCTGTATGTGTCTGTGAGCATTATGTTTTAAACTCACATTAATGGTGAGGTGATATTGTCTCATCCACCTTAAATAATATTTAAGAGTAGAAGGTTATTATAATTCTAGAAAGTCAAAATCATTAAAATTTATTACTTCAGCTAGTATAGAAATTTTTGTGTAGAATCTTGAAAATAAGTCAATGGTTAAATACACAAACAAGAATAAAAAGTCAAAGAAAATTATTTTACAAATTTCAGTATATTTTATTCTGAATCAGCTAAACAAGTTTAACTTACAAAGTCTTTTGTCAGAAGTACATAATTTTTTCCATTTTTATTTTCTGATTTATTCTTAGTTTTAAAAAAATGGTTAATTTTGTATAAATACACTGCTTAGAAAGCAGAGAACTTTAACATATTATTTTCTTTTTTTACCGAAATTTTTCAGATTTTGCAATTGTATTGCTTTTAAGATCAATTCATTCTTTAGGAATGTGATGGCATTACTTTCTTTTTTTATATAAAAATATTTATTTCATCCAATAGTTTCAGTCATAGAACCATTAAATCGCTTGGTAAGTATAAAACCAGTCATCTGAGGTATAAAACCCATCATCTGAGCAAAGCCATGATGTGACATTGAGCTGGTCTGGGCACATGCTTGCAATCTCAGAAGCAGTAGGCAGGCTGATACAAAAGGACTGATCACAAATCTAAACCTGGGCCACGGAGTGAAGTCAGAACAGTGGACTGAGACCCTGCTGTGCCCTCCAGAGTTCTCTGAACCCAGTGCGTCAGCTTGGGATGATGTTTCATGGTATTAAATACAACTCTGTTTTTCCTGATTCCTTGTAGCTATTGAGTTAGAGACAGTGTTTCCATACTTTAGCATCTCTGTGATACAGGTCCGTTCGTTCTGGGTTTTGAGCTCCTGGTCTGGCTTTCAGAAGCCGATAATGCTAACAATAGCTTGAAAGACAAGTACTTTTGACTTCGAAGTGACGTGCTTTTCTTTGAAAGCAAAGGTTTCCTTTGGAGTTTCCTTTCTTTGTTGAATTTTGATTTCATTTTGATTTTTGTATTTTTGAGACAGTGTCTCATTAGAAAGTATAGGCTAGCCCTCAACTCTCACTTTAGTACAGGCTGGCCTCAAATATGGAACAATCCTCTGCTTTAGCCTTCAGAATTCTGGGATTCCTAAATTCGTACAGCATCATGCCAGCTCATTTATATTTTTTAAAGATTTATTAATTTTTATTTAATGCGTATGTTTTTTCCCCCACGTTTGTCTGGCACCACGTGCCTTTAGGTGCCCGTAGAGGCCAGAAGAGGGCGTCAGATCCCCTGAAACTGGAGTTACAGTTGGTTGCCAGCTGCCGTGTGTGTGTTGGGAATCCAAGCCAGGTCTTCTGGCAGTCTGCACTCTTAATGTCCTAGCCATCTCTCCAGACCCTCTTTTATAATTCCCAAAGCTATGTTTTGCATGTAAAAGGTACAAACTGGAAAAACCAATGCCAAAAACTGAACTAGAGAAGATAATAATCTAACATCATTTCCCCTGCCCCTGAACATCAAAAGACCTCACTGTAGGACTCTGACTCTCAGGAGAGCTGAGGATAATAGTGAATGGAGAGAGCACCTACCCATAGGAGAAAGCATGCCTCATCCTCTCTGCCGCAGAAACTGACTCTCTTCATGAGTACTGCCCTCCTGAGGAGCTGTGTTCCTGGAGAGACTTCCTTTCGCAGCTAGTTCTGCTCTGCATTGAGAGAGCACCAGTACCACGCCCTAGCTTTACATCTAGCTTTAGGTTTCTACCACAACAGGGCAGCAGGAAGAATCTCACTCATAATTCCATTAAGGAAATGTTAAAAAAGAAGTATGCTTGTAGGTTATTCAATAATAATGGTCATTGCTTTTCAAAAAGTTCAGTGAGGATGAAATTTAAATCATCATAATGTTGCTTACTGATATTTCAGAAAAAATAAAATGAATTTCAAACTCTGAAAAATAACAAGCTATTACAAGTCTTTGAGTCAAACAGTGTTCAATCTTGTTGGCTTTGTGACTGCTTTACTCCAAAGACTGAGTGCAGGTTTAAAAGAACCAGTTTCCTTCTTCTAGGAACTCAATCCTTGTGCTAAAAGAAGTGTAAACCATGATCACATGGTAACCCTGGGTGGAGAGATGGAGCTGAGACCTTCCTGAGTCACTGTGCTCTAGACTGTGACTTACCTGTGGCCTTCTAAATAGTAACATGCAGGTTTAGGAGTGTCTGTTCCCAGCAACAATCACCAAAGATAGCATCTGAAAACAGCCAAGAACCTCACAGGACACAACAAAAATTTGGTGAGGTCCATTACCAGGAGAAGGGGCAGATATTTTATATGGAGTTGTAAGGATATGTATAAGAATATATTTAGAAAATGTATTGCTTTAGAGTGATGGATTATAAAACAAATCGAGGAATTTTTGAAATTATAATGTATCATATAATTAATAAAATATAAGGATTTTATAATTGTAATGGACACATCTATCCTAACCCTTTTCACTTTTTTGATCTGTTTGTTGTTTAGGATAAGTTCTCAATAGGCAGCCCAGGCATGTAGTAGGATAGGTCCACATGGTCGAGGAAATTGGCTCAAACCAATTGCCAAGGCATGCATATAACGTACTTCCTTATGAGCCAACCTGGAGTCTGCCTAAGGGCTTAGCAACTGGCACTGTTAGAGTTCCTGATCACTGTTAAGAGTTCCTGATTGTGCCCAGTCAATGAGGGATGACCGCACAATGCCACCAGATTGGGACACAGACTGGGTGCTGAGAGGAGGGTACATAAGACCTTCCCCATGATTGAATAAATGAGTCTGCTGTTTGCCTTCAACTGACTCCCTGTATCTGTGTCATTGATGCTGTACCTTCTCACCCCTTCCCCCAAGGGAGCCTTTAGGATCCAGCAACACAGGCTGACCTCAAACTCCTGGAAAGCCTCCTGCCTCAGCACCTGGAATGCTGAGATTATCTGCTAGGGAAATCATTACTGACCTTTTTACATCTTAAATATTGAATATTGCAAATAATCTTACTTAATATTCAATTTTAAACCAGCCAGTCTGAAGATGTATGTTTCCAACGAAGAATTAGCAGGCAATGAAAGATACAAGAAAAGTAGCACAGAATCCCACAACTGGTCAAGATGCAAAGACTGACTGACCATGGGCACCTGGGTCCAAACGGGGCGTCTGCAACGCAGCCTCCATGCCTAAGGCTCAAGGAACATGGAGGAAGAAGGGGACAGAGAGATTGTATGAGCCTGAAGACTGGGATGACTGTTGCAGGAACAGCACTGTCTTCTGGATAGGACAGGGAGATTGCTCCATGAATTCTCAACAGTTCTGTGTTTTTGCCTAACTGCAATGAGTTTTTATGTATGACTTAAACCTAGCATCTACATTTTCTTTATTATTTTCATTCAAACTGCAGATGCTTTTATATCTTTGGCATCCTCTATCTTTTAATGAATTTTCTTTAATTTGCTACTGAGCCACCATATGTATGGCATTAAGTTGTAGTATGTATGTTTTTACTTTTAGTTCTATTTTTGATTTTCAGATCTAGTCTTTATAATTCATGGCTCTAGTTATTTATTAGGTTTTTTCTTTTTTTATACCTTTCTTTTTTCATTTAATAAAATTAAACATTTGTTTCATAGAATTTCCAACTCTCCAGAGTAAGATACTTTTCCCCCTTAAAGCTAATATAACAGAATGCCTCAGTGATTGGAATCTCACTACATCATCAATGTTGAGCTTTGTGTTCATGACCAATATTTCTTTAGTTTTTTTTTTTAATGTAACAGTTCATATGCTTCATAATATGCTTGGCTCTTTTGTTTCCAGAACCTGTAAATTACTTAAAATACATGCTAACAGGCAAACACATGCATTAATAAGCACATGCATGAGTCTGTGTAGATGAACACACACACATGCAAACACACACTGACACACCAACACTCGCACAGCTTCATGATGTGTGCCCACGTGTGTGTACAATTGAATACAAACACAGGCAGAGGCGGTTGAAGCATTTCCAAGCTAATTACAATGACGAGGCTCCAAAAATTTACATTGTCTGATAATTTTTTAGTGATAAATTATGTAAAATAAGCAAGTCCTTTGGAATTTATTTTAAAAATACCACAAGAAAGAAGAGGATTGGATGGTTATAAGAAAAATCATCTTAATTTTATGCATTCTTACTCAGATTTCTTTTGAGTAATAAAAAAGGCAATGACATCACAAATCACATAAAAATGAATATATCTGATTGAGTACTAGTGTGGAAAAAGAATAGTTCCCAATGAGTGAATGGTCCATAATCATCTAGAATTTTAGATCTATATTTGAAATGTCAAATAGCATGAAATCAAAAGAAGGAAATGGAGAACATAAGGCCAGTTGTTCTTGATGGAAGTGTCACGGTTCTCCATAGTGACTGCTCTTGCTGGCACACTAAGGGCGTCATTGTCTCTCAGTCCAACATGATTTTGAAGCATTGTAGGAATCTTTCTTGCCAATTCCTTTAAGTTCCTTGACACATCAACAAAGTCTCTAGAAGTTTTATGTGCAAAGTCATTGCAACTGTGCATTTGATAAATGCCACCATCTGAAAATAGTATCTAGATTCAGTTACATGATAAATTGTCTTTTTATATGATGCTTGTGTGTTCAGAGTTTCTAGTTATTAAAACTAAAAGAGTCCTAATCCCAATAGGAGAATAATGAGGCTATATGGGTTCAAGATTAGTTTTCCTCCCTCATCAATCTTCCCTCTATGATTTTCATGCCTTAGATGTATCGTATGGTTAGGGTATTTTACTTATTGGTAAAATTGTATGACAAGGTCCAACACAAAGATCAATGTTATATTTATGGAAGTTATAGTGACCTATAGCTCCATCTACCCGCTTTCCTCATGCAAACTCACCCCCTTATCTACTAAGACTTTACATACCACATATGCACATTATACTTTATTCGGATGGTTAATCCAAATAACATGATTCCTGAAAGCAGAAATTTTATTTGTTTCACCTTTATATCCAATTCCACCCAATACAGTAAATATAAAATGAAAGAGAGATAGGTATTAGATGCATAATAGTATCATAAATGAAGAAATATAGACTGAACACAGGTAAGTATTCTGCACAGTTATTTCAAAAGTATTCTCTCTTGCAGATACAAAAATCTCAAGGAGCTCTATATCTCTTCATTGTTTGGGGGGCTTCCTTCATCAGATTGTGCATAATGAAATCTGAAAAGTTATAAGTACTGTATTGTAGCAGAAATCTTAGATGGTGTTATTAATAAAATCAAACCTGAGCCAGGTATTGGGGTGAACTGGAAGGTCAGAGAACCAGAACAAGCCACAGTTAACCTCACCTGGCCAACTTCTCAGCTGGTCTTGTTTCCTAAGACTGGAAGCCTCTGTGTCCTCATATCCGAATGGCTCTCAGCTGAACTGTGCTCCAAAGCCTGAATGCTTAATCAGCCAAATGCTTAACCAGCCAAATGCCTCGAGTTTCTGGTCCTCACACCTTATATACCTTTCTGCTTTCTACTACCACTCCCTGGGATTAAAGGCTGGCTTTCTGGGATTAAAGGCATGTGTCACCATGCTTGGCTGTTTCCAATGTGGCCTTGAACTCACGGAGATCCAGAGGAATTTCTATCTCTGGAATGCTAGGATTAAAGGCGTGAGTGCCACCATTTTCTAGCCTCTGCATCTAGTGGCTGTCTGTTCTCTGACCCCAGATAAATTTATTAGGGTACACAATATTTTGGGGAATACAATACCACCACACTGAATAATGTCCTTCCAATTTTCTTTGTACACTAGACTATTAAAACAGAATGCATGTTTTGGTAAATATTTTATTGCTTAGGAACTTTCACATTTTCTCTTGAAATTTACACACAAGAACTAAAAACACGAAATGAATGCGCAGTAGGGAAAATAAACAATAGCAGTGTCATAATCAAGTAGACCACAATCAAAGCTGAAAACTGTTCTGTTGTTTAAAATCCAGCCGAGTGGTACAGCTTGTTTTATTAATGATACTAGTGGATAAGCCACATTACAGAACAACAAAGAAGCATGAGAATAAGATAAGTAAGTAAATAAGTAAATAAACAAACAAACAAACAAACAAACAAACAGCAACTCTTTTTAAAGCAGGGTCTGCCTATGTAGCTCTGGCTGTCCTGGAACTCACTATGTAGACCAGGATGTCCTGGAACTCATAGAGATAGATCTGCCTGTCTTTCCTTCCCAAGTGCTGAGATTAAAGGCTTGCACCACTACAAACAGCTAAAAGTCAACTTTATTGATTTATATGTACGATCTGGAAATTGTTTTATTAATGAAACAGGCATGCTGGCTGACATAGCAAACTGAAAGTCTCTTTTGTGGCAACCAGCATAGGAATTTAACATGTACAAAATGTAAATTTGAGTGAAACAACTTTTTGCTCATTGTCTTACTCTCTTTTCCTGTTGGCGTTATAAAATACCATGACAAGACAACTTAAAGGAGAAAGGGTTTACTCTAGCTCACAATTCAAGGTAAAGCTCATTTTGGTGAGGAAGTCAGTCAGCTTGAAGCAGCTGGTCATATTGCATCTGCAATCAGGAAGAAGAGCGATAAAAGCATCAGTTTCCTTTTTCGATTTTATATAGTTGAGCATCCCCTGCCCAGGGAATGGTCTCACTCACAATTAAGATGAG
The DNA here is from genome assembly GCA_902168325.1 of Peromyscus nudipes. NCBI lineage: Eukaryota > Metazoa > Chordata > Mammalia > Rodentia > Cricetidae > Peromyscus > Peromyscus nudipes. The sequence goes on along the minus strand of CABHPH010122814.1, from coordinate 16,576 downwards.
TGGTCCTTGTTTAATTATCATAGTCAAGATAAGCCCCCTAGGCACGCCCAGAGTCTCTTCTTCAAGACACTCCTTATTCTGTCAAGTTAAGAATTAGCACTAGCCTTCACAGACATATAATGAAATATATTCTATTAAAGGAGAATTGCTGGTTCTCTTTCTTCTATTATAGCAAAGTACTTGAGAAATACACTAATGCAAAGTCAGAGACCTTGGAACACTCAGCCCTAAATGGGATATCTCCATCTAATCCCCCCGTGAGCTCATGAAAACTCCCTAAAGAGGAGGTTAAATAAGTATGAGAGCCTGAGGAGATGGAGGACACCAAAGCACAAGGCCCTCTGAAACAACTGAGCAAGGTTCATACAAACTCACAGAGACTCAAGCAGCAAGCACAAGGCCTTCAGAGGTCTGCTCCAGACTCTCTGCATATATATTATAGCTTCCAGTTGAGTATTTCAAAGGGAGTCTTGAGTGTGTGAACAAATGAGTCTCTGGTTCTTGTCCCTCTCTTGGGCTCTTTTCCTTCTGTTGGTTTGCATTGTCTAACTTTGATGTAATGGTGTTTGTTTTATCTTTTATTTTATTTAGTCCTGTTTGCTTGTTATCTCTTAAAAGCCTGTTCATTTCTAATGAAATACAGAAAGGGAGTGGATCTGGAGGGGAGGGAAGTGGGGGAAAGAACCAGGAGAAGTAGAGGGAGGGGAAATTGTAATCTGGATATACTGTATGAGAAAAAAATCTATTTTTAATAAATGGTGGAATATCATTAACACTGATACCTTAAAAAGTAACAATAATCTATTTTTACCTGGTGCTTAGAATAATTCAAAATGAAAAAAAAAGAATAGTTCAAAATCATATTAACAGTAGTTTATGGGACAAAGTTCAAAATCCATATTTAAACATTGTGAAAAATCTTAATTAACCTGAATCACCTAATGTCTTAGTTAGGGTTTCAATTGCTGTGAAAAGAAACCATGACCAGGCAACTCTTACAAAGGAAAACATTTTATTGGAGTGGCTCACTTATAATTCAGAGGTTCAGTCCATTATCATCATGGTGGGACAATGGTGGTGTGCAGGCAGACAAGGTGCTGGAGAAGTAGCTGAGAATTCTATATCTTGCAGGCAACCGGAAGTGGCCTGAGTGTCATAATGTGTGAAGCTTGAGCAAAGGAAACCTAAAAGCCTGCCTACACAGTGACACACTTCCTCCAACAAGGCCTCACCTACTATAACAGTCACATTTCCTAATAGTGTCACTCCCTATAGGCTTTTCGGGGCCAATTGCATTCAAACTACCACACCTATCTACTATATTTAAAGACGCACACAGGTTGTCACATTTGCTTCAGATCTTTCTGTCACTGAAAATATCCCAGATACAACTGGATGTTGTTTTTCCACACAATCCCTGTCCTTTTTAGAAGCACATATTCTATCTATATATATTTAAAATATCTCCCCTATTTAAAATTTTCAAAAATTATAGTAATTGTGAATATCTCTTCAGAGTTCTCTATTTGTCCATGTTGCTATGCCTAGGGTATGTTCATTCTTCAATATATCTCTGTGCAGCATGGAATTGTACACCACACTATTTGTAATCATTTTTATTGTTTCATAAGAAAGCTTTATTTCAATCATTTTATGATCCTATTGAAATTTTTTTCTTCTATTGTCTCATATGTAATTTTGTTCAAAAAATTCAATAAGAAAGCCATAATCCTTCTTACACACCAGTTTATCTCTTAGACAAGGAGAAAACCAAAGCAATAGGTGAACCTGCTTAAACATTTTCGTGTTAAATTGGAGATTTCGCAACACACACACACACACACACACACACACACACACACACACACACACTTCCCACTTATAGGCAAAGCACAATTTAAAAAAAACCTTGAGTGAAAATAATTTAATTTGTGTGTATTTTACATTTCTGTTTTTTACTGGGTGATTAATGATTGCAAGAAATCTGAACTGATTTTATGTAGAAAACATTGGTAAATGGAAAGGCAGAAGACATCCTGAAAAGAAACTAACCTAAAATGAAGATTCTAAGAGCAAATGGATGCTATTATCAAACGCTATCTTTTCTCTTCTTCATTGAGTATAGAGGAAAGCCAAGCACATGAATATTATTCACCCACCTGTTTATATTCAGTCTCCTTTCTTAATTATTAGTAAAAACCATTAATGAGAGTTGAGAGTCAAGGTGAAGAGTTACTTTGACACAGAGCTCCATAGCATTAGCCAGGCTTTGTGGTAGATGTCTATAAGCCCAGATACTTTAGGCTAAGATTTGGAAAATCACAGGTTTAAGGCTTGTCTAGGTCATCTAGTGAGATTCTGTCTCACAATAAAGTAAAACACCATCTGAGTCTATAATTGTAGGAAAGTAATTGTCTAGTATGCTTGAGGCCCAAAGGTTCAACACAGTAATGAAAAATAATTAATATGTCAAGAATAGTATTATAGCATAAAAAGTAACAGTTTGCAAATGTCACATTAAGTCAACTTTGCTCTCCTTTTTAATGAAAAGCAAAGCATCAACAAAATCCTCAACAGATTGGTGATTGCTTTGTTAAATACTGGCAAGTATATCATTTATAGTCATTTATACTGGCAAATATATCATTTGTAGTCATTTATACATTGGCAAAAATAATCATTTATATCCTGTGACAGTAATCACACTAGTTGTGTGTATTTTACACTGTGTTTTATTCTATCAGAGATCTCTTAATGTTTCTAGGCTGTTCTTGAACTCCTTAGCTAGTCAGGATTAGGCTTCAACTTCTGACCTTTCTGCCTTACACTCCAGTGTGCTGGGATTACTGGCATACGCCATTACATTCTGTTAGCCACACTTTTTAAATCAAGAAAGTATTTCAAGACATCACCTAGTTAAGTATTTGAATTATTTTTATGTTCACATAACTGTCAAGTACAAAGGTGCACTTTTTTAGTTTAGCACTCAGTGATAACCTTATTAATTTATTTCCTGATTCATTAATTAATGTATAATTGTTAGTTGATGATTTTGCTCCTAAGCATGTAAGAGTACAAACATTGTGTGTTTTGTTCAATTGTTCCCCCCATGGATTAGTGTCGGCCATGTAAATGATAAGTCTGTATTTGTTCAATAAACAGAAAACTTTGTTAGTCATTTTTCATTTACAATACTGATAAAGTGTATGACATAAAGACTGTGGTAGTTTGCATGAGAAATACACCCCTGGTCCCACAGAGGCATGAATGTTTAAACCCTTGATCCACAGTTGGCACTGTTTGGGAGGTTTAGGAAGTATCGCTTTGCTGGAGGAAATAAATCACTGTGTGTTGAGAACCTCACCTCACTTTCAGTCCACTCTGCTTTGTGCTTATAATCAGTTGAGGATGTGAGTTTTCACCTTTCTGCCCTGGCCACCACGCCTGCAACTTGATGTCATTTTCTCCATCATGATGGATGCTTATTTCTCTGGAACTGTGAGCCCAAATCAGCTCTTTTTTTTGGTGAGTGGATGGTATTTTATCATAGCAACAGACAACTCACTAACATAAGCATCTTAAATGGAAGAAGAAAATGTTTTGTTTCATTGTTTCATGGATTTTTGTCTGTGGTGGTCTTGGATCCATTTTCTTCTGATGATACACATGGTAAAACAGAACAGTATGTCAAAGAGGGTGAATAAGGCAAAGTGAAGATAAACTCTTCCAAAGAATGCCCCCGGAGGCCTATTTTCTGTATCTAAGCCCTACCACCTAACCAACCACTCATCTATGAACTCATCATTAGGTTTATCCACTAATGAAGTTATAACCCTAAAGACTCAACCACCTCCCAAATTCTCTACCAGTGAAGGACCTAGTCTTGAACAGATGACCATATTGAGGACATTTCACATTCAAATTTATGATTCCAAATTATGATTCCAACTAAGGCCAGAACACTAAGTGACTCCCCGGCCACACAGACAAGCATGTGACTAGTCAAAGTCTAACAGACAGGTGCAGTGGACTCCTTGTCTGTTTTTTCACAGCCTCTTATACCACTGGGACATTCATTCTTTGCTTTATCGTTCTCAGCTTCTAATTGTACTCTCAGATTTATTAGGAAGTTTAACTGTTTAATTCATCACAAGAAGTATGTATGATTTTCCATGTAGCATATCCACTTGCTATCAGAATTCATTTTTATTAGGACCATATATTCCATATTTCTTAATAGTCTATTCTTACTCTTTTAGATTTGGCATTACTGAGATTATTGTTAATCATTGCTTCCTTTTTCTTTTCCTTATCTTGAGTTCTCAGCTCTAGTAAACCTATGACTTAATTATAACATTTTTCTCTACTCTTATTCCCAAATGACAAATGTGAGTGATAAAACCCTCTGAATTCGTGACTATCAGCCAGTATCTTCCTCTTTGCCAACAGACTGATATCTGTTCTGATGGAATAATCCTCGGATTGCTGTCCTTTTTTTTCCCTCAATGGTCTGAGGACTAACCTATTTTTTTCCTATCAGATAAGTTGTCAGACACAGTGAGTACTTTTCTTCATAAGCAACTCTCTTTTTTTATCAGGAAGCTTAAACAGCTTTTGGATGTTTTCAGCATGAGAGTTTTCACCCAATAAGGTTTAACATAAATCTGCCATCTTCATGACTGGCAATCTGATGAGATATTTGAGTTTATGAGCATTAATGTTCATTTAGCTCATCTTGGCAGCTCACAGCTGTAACTATAAAACACTGGAAAGTCTAAGACAGGAGGGATACCATATAATAAGATCTTGCCTCATTACCTGTGCCTTCCCCACCTCTGCAAAAAAAGTTCAAAATTTTTTTATTCTTGATTTCTTCTGAAACTACTCTTTGTTTTATGAATTGCACATATATGCTATATTTAAGTCTCATTTCCATTCACATTTCACTTATACTAGTGCTTTTTTGGTGTTGTTTTGAGCTGCCTCCCCCTACAGTCCTGTTTAAGATTTCAACAGCATCTGTCCTTTAATTTACATGCAGAGTGTTTTAGTGAAAAGGATTATATTATTTCCAGGGAAGTTACTCCTTATCTATGCCCTGGAAAGTTACTCTTCAGAGGTTCTGTTTTAGTAAAGAACTAAACCAAATGTTCTGTAGTTCTACCATGTGCAGACTGTCCCTCAAAAGACTGATGGCAGCTTTCTTCTTACTGCATCGGAGGCACTAACCACACACTGTCACAAATTGGACTCCTTAGAAATTGTACATTAACACAATGACATAAAAACAGAATCTAATTCTCAATGTTTAAAGTGGCAGGGGTTTCTTGAAATATTTCTCTGTACTTAATAAAATTTATAAAATTTGAAAAAAAAAAAAGAAAACAAACCAAAATGGAGACTTATAGTTAGTACATTCCCAGAGAGAATGAACTATGGAGCCACACCTAGGTGAATCCTTGGATAGAAAGAAAAATTAAGATACAATTATCATTCAACCCAAAGCTTCTGCTCAGTCAGCTGCAAACTGAGCCCTTGGTTGGGGATCGCTCGTTTGGAATGGGGTTGAGGGGATATGAAACGTTTGTACTGATCTTGTATTGAGCAGTGATTGGATAAAAGCAGTATTCAAAGGTGTTACCATGAGTTTGGCACATTTTCCCAGTGGAGGCAATCCCTAGAGAGAACTTACAGCCGAGAGTCTGGTTTTGCCCCTACTTTTGGAAGCAATAGAACAATTTTCTTTTTCTTAAAAGGAATCTATGTACACCTTGTACATAGCTTCCCACCCATCCATCCTAGAATTTTTAAGACTGGACAGAATAAAGAGTGTCTCTCTCTCTCTCTCTGTAGTTCTCTTCTGGTTACATGCCAGGCCTCTGTGACTTAGCCATCATCATCTGGTGTGTATTCTTCTAGGGGCCTACCATCTCCTTTGTTGGCGTGCTTTCAGCCCATTAAAGGCATTCCCAACAATTAGTCCATGCATCAGTAGAGCTACCACTGAACTTCTTAGTAGTGCTTGTGTTTCTTTTATTGGTACAACTTCTCTTGCTTTCATAATGACATGTCTTCAAGCCTCCCCCACGGAACACAGTCATGTGCTAGAATTTCCAGTCTTATACTGTCTCACCACACTAAAAAGCCCTCTTTGCTGTTTGCCTCACACATGTAGATTGCTGATTTATATGATCTATGAACTATTTTTTTTAAATTAACCATGTCTTATGGATGTCTTTGCAGAATAAGTCATAGCCTCAGAAGAATCTTCTCATATTTATAAACTGTGCAATACCCCCAATTTATGTTTACCAATTTATGTTTAAAACCTACTATTTGTCTATAGCCTATTCAAAATCCAACCCCAAACATAATATTGTGGTTCCTTCATGAAATGATGGCTAGTTCTCTAGCTGTTTTAGGGAACAATCTCTCTCCTACCATAGCAGGTCCAGCATATCTCTAATAGAGTGTTTTAACCCTGTTTAATGGTCTAGGATTAGAAACAGGCATGGAGAGGATCCTGTAGGAGATGCATCATAATGTGCAGTATACATTAATTTTGAGATGTGGGATGAGGGTACACTCAGCCTTATTAGTTTGGCATTGGCCATTATCAAATACTTAGGGTATTATAATACAAATACAAGAAATCAAAATTTTTATAAACCTACATGTTCCATCTTGTAGGGTAGGGTTCACTCTTTTTCAACAAGTCATTAGCATGTGCTAGAAGAATTGTTTACTGTTTAGCTAGGAGCTTTATCTTCAGAGTTTTTGCTAATTCTTCCTCAAGTCCACGCTGCTACTGCCCTTAATGCATCTTTCTCTGATGTGCTACCAGGCATGCACTCTAGATTTCACCTTTAGCTTTGGTTGATTTTGTTTGTTATCTTGGAGCATCAGGCCATGCTCTAAAGCCACTGTTTGCCCGTAACTTGCTATGTAGACTAGGCTAGCCTTGGATGTGTGATATCTCTTTGTCGCTGCTTTCTGAGTTCTAAGATTATAGATTTGTGGTTAGCTTTACTTGGCTTTTCATAATCAACAATTTATTTTCCATTTTTCATATTTTCTACAAAAAGGCACTTAGTGATTGCCTTAGTGTGTTCTTTTTTTTTTTTTTTTTGCCAAAATCTCTCCCATATTTTGCAAATGCTTGATAAATCTTATCAGAGAACACATTATCTTTTTTATTGGTACACTATCCTAATATTTAGTTAATTTCTATAATTACTTCCTATTTTGTGCTCTGTGCTAAGACTGTATGATTATGGCCACATTGCTACCTGGGTGGAAGATAATCTAATTCCAAATTTCATTTTAGAATCTGCTTTCTCACACTTTGCTCTATATCCTCTGTGGCAGGTTGGGTTCTTAAGAAGAAGACACCAAAAATAATCATTGACATGCAGGGTATTCTGTAATAATCTTGCCAGGGACATGGCAAAAGCAGCCAAAGGGAGATCAGACTGCTGTCTGAACAAAATCCTCATTCACATTCTGAGGCAATGTAGCACTGGCGTGGCCCTTCAGGGTTATCCTGCCTTGACATTCTGAGGAGGTATAGCACTGGCATGGCCCTTCAGAGTTATCCTGAATTATGCCAAGACGACTGGGCTTGCTTTTCATGCACAATTTAATTTTGTGTTGAAGCTTCCTTTGATGAGAGCATGCTTTTTGCTTTGCAGTTTTCTTCATCCCATATAGTCCATAAAGACTGCTGAGCATTGAACTACTTTTGAGTAGTACATGTGAAACCTGAGGGAAACACTTTTACTCTTGAAGGACAATCTGGACAGTGATTGTCAGCAAATCCTGCTTTGACTTCAGAGTGAACAGGTTATGGTGGAGAGGATGGAGATCTCTGCTGCTAGGAGTGAGTTTGGAAGGCCATAACCTGGCAGGTGGCTTTGCAAATAAGAAAATTCCACCCCTTCTTTAGATCTTGAAAGTTAAAGATAATTTGGTTTCCTTTCTAATTTCTCATAAATTTAGGGATAGGGTGATAGAACATAGTCATGTTAATTCTGGGGACTTCCAGATCACCATAGATCGTGTTTTGCATATCCACAGATCTTTCATACAGTTCTTTGTCTCAGGCTACTATCTAAATCAGCAGAAGATAGGTCTTGAAACTATTGGCTTTGCTCTGAGCTTACTAGGTGTCCTCACAAAAAAAAAGATGCGCTGAATCTCTCCATGCAGTATATCTGAAAGGCAGCCACTGACCTTCTCACCTCTGGACCAGGACAAGATCAACAAGTGTCTCCAGAACACGGATAAATCCTTTTAAACATGCTTACTCACTTACTTACTGTAGATAACACTGAACATCTGCTCAATCTTTGATGGAAGAGTCAAGGTTCTTGTCTTCTCCCTGTACTATTTCCCTTACTTCTTCATTTTTCATGTTCCACTGGATTACTTTAATGTTTTCTTTTTCTTTTGTAAGTTTTAACTCCTAGTTGCTTGACTGTTGCTTCATTGTTTACAGTAGGAACATACAATGCACCCCAGCCTACCTTCAAATGCACTGTGTATTGTGTGATATAATTTCTACATAAGAATATTTTACTCTTTTTATTGTATTGCTGTATGTGTTATACATCTCACTAGCCATTGTTATCATTTTGGCTTTGAAAAACCAAATACATTCTGAAATTTTTAAATAGAAATAATAAAAGTCTTTATATTTACTCACAGTTACATTTCCCATGCTCTTCATGCAGTCACATAGAACCAGGTTTCCATATGATTTTATATTCTCTGTCTCAAGGACTTCAATATATTTTTTGATTGCTGATAGTGAATCTTCTTGTCATTTATATGTCAGAAAATGTCCTTTCCTTCACTTTTGAAGAATAGGTTCTCTGGATAGAGTTCTAAATTGACAGGTTTTTTTTTTTTTTTTTGTATCTTAAGGAGGTCATTCTAATTTCTCTGGGCTTGCAGTGCATCAGAGGAGAATCCCGCTGTCACCTTGCTATTTGCTCCTCTTTATATAACAGGTCTTAATCTGATACTTCTGAGACTCTTTCTGTTGTCACTGGTTTTGAGAAATTTGATTAATGTGACTTAATGTAGTTTGCTTCATTTTTCTTACGTTTGAGAGTTATTGAACCTTGCAGAGCTATGGTATAAAACTTTTTATTAAAGCTCAAAAATTCCGTCATTGTTTTTAATTTTTTGAGACAGTCCATTGTACTTTGCAGAATGACCTTAAGGTAATAATTCCCCTAACTTGACCTCCCATGTGGCTTGGAAAACAGGCACCATAGTGTCAGCCTTCAAATGTATTTCCTTCTCTCTTCCTGCTTTCATTCAAGGACTCTAATTACAGCTACATTAAGCCAATTGAAATGTCCCTCAGGTCACTGAAGTATACTCACTTTTTAGTCTTTTCTTAATATGTTGGATTTTGAATAGTTTTTGTGTGTATTTAAGCACAAAAGTATTTGTTACTTTCTAACCTATTGTTAATTCCATCTAGTTTAGTTTGTATCTCAGGCCCTGGAGTTCTAAGCGCTGACATTTTTCTAATATTATTCTTTTAGCTACATAACATGTACAATCTTTATCTGTTTTCTTGAACACATGTAATACATTTATAATATATGTTTTCAAGATCTTATCTGCTACATTTTTCATCTGAAGTATGTCTGGGTAGGTCTCTAAGAACTGGTGCGTTTTCTTCAGTATGGGCTGTCTTTTCCTGTCTCTTTGCATACAGTATAGAGTAGAAGACATTCATGTTGTCTTCTAATGTGTGAAGTGTCTATTCTTGACCTTTTCTCTGGGAAGCAAACATACTTAGAAACCATTTGATTTGAATTTTGCATTTAAGCTTTGTCATTAATAAAGAAACATCTAGTCCAGGTTAGTTTTTTTCTCTAACCACAGGCTTAAAATGCCTTCTGGGTACATTGGCTAGGTCTAAAGCCATACCACCCTGTGCATGCCCACTCTCTTCTGCATTTACCAGTCAATTCACCATAAATTAATTTTCTGCTGACATTTTTGAGAAGTAACTGGCCTTATGTGAGCTCTGCAGGAAGTGTTCCTTCTAATCCTTTTGAGTAGCTCTTCCGTGATTGTTGTGTAGTTGTCTCAAATAGCTGAAGGCTGCAAATGTTCTTTTGAGCCACTGTCCACTGTATAGCCAGCGATAATAACTCTTCCTCTTGCTGGACGTCCCTTTTGCTTAAATCAGGAAATCATTATGTGTGTATAGATATTATTGTTTTATTGAATGTTGTTTCAAACATATACATGAGCTTGAGTAGGATTATCAGGCACAGGGGAACAATACTGCTCACAGAAGACATGGGTTATTAAATGAAAATCTCAGTGTCAGAAATGAGATGCCTTCCTACAAGTTACCTGTTAAAGAGTCCAGTAGAGCACTGGAAGCAAGGCTCTTGTCCTCACTGTTGGCTTCCCACCAATTAGATGTGAAGACCCTATTGCTAAAAACACCACATATTTTCATTGTACAACATAGAGAATAAACCTCAAACTAACCAGGAAACTCTCTTTGCCAGCACGCTGACACAGTGACACAGCGTGTTATGCAGGCTGTTGAGGGAGAAAACATCAATGGTCTTCACAATGATGAATCCTGTGTGTCACAATAATGACCTGTTGGTAAGATGTGCCAGTGGTGTAATAGTGGCATGATGGTCCTGGGGGTAACCGGCTGTTTTCTGATTGGATATGAAGTCTGCTCCACAGAAGAGATTTCATTCCTTATATTATAAACCTGGGCAAAAGTCCATGAATGATGAGATTATAGGCCTAGTAGGGGAACCTACTTCTATTTATTTATTTATTTGTTTGTTTGTTTATTTGCTAAACAGTTATGTGGAATTGTTTTCTAGATATTTATGTTTAAACTCATAGATTTGTTGCTTTTAACTTTGGTCAGAGTAAGCTTTTTTCAGTGGGTAGTATCTAAGAGACTCATAACTGGATCATAATAAATAACATCAAGTGATAAGCTGTGGATGGTTCATCTACTTCACTCTCCCACTACCCAAGGATCATGGAACTCATGAAGAAAGGGTCATAAAGAATGTAAGAACCAGTGGATGGGGAGGAGAAATGTGAAATTCAGACTTCTAGACAAGACATGGCTGTTACACACATCAGTTCATAGTAGCTGGAGTTACCTACAAAAGATCCAGCCAGTCAAAATTCCAGCATGGATGGGTGAGAGATCCATGAGGTCCTGCCTTTTGGAGGAGCTTTTGGCAGTTAATAGCTGCTACAGGAAAGACAGTCACTCTCCTTTGGGAATATGGCCATTGGTAGTTACTCGTGTTCCGGTGGATGGCTGTACACCCATGTGCCTATGGGCAGCACTAATTGGCCCCAGGGAGCTATTGATAACCATAAAAACTCCACAAAGTTGGGAGAAAGACTGGGAAGGGGCACTAGGATGAGTTGAAAGAAGGTAGGGGCATATGAAACTTGAAGAAATAAACATTTTTCTAAAGAGATGTCAAATTTCTATATTCTCCCATCCATTATTTAGGGCTTGAAGCTAAATGTTTGCAAGCCATTGAGCATGTTAATGCTAAATAAGAGCTTAATATATATATATATATATATATAATATGTGTGTGTGTGTATACTTAGAATTCCAGTTCAATAAAATGAATTTTATTTTATTTATTCATTTTTACAGATAAATGATGTGCTATTTTGGTTCAAGACAACTATCTAAACAGGGTCAAATTAACTTGGCATTTCACAACTTACTGTAGACATTTTATGTGAAAATATAATGTGATCTAACAAAAAGTAAGCTTTCTTTTGGCAAAGCAATGTTCCTTATATTCTCTCTGCATGCTAAATTTTTCTGAAATGATGATTTAAGAAATTATCTTTTGGTCACTTAAGTTTTTGTACTTTCATTAAAGGTAACTGGATAGTTAGTAAATTGGTATCATAGACAAAATAGAAGTGTATTTTCCTATTTTTTCTCACCTGCATTGAAACTATTTTGCTTATATAAGAAAAATATCCTGAAAAGGCAATACGCTGAGGCAACAAGTCACAGCTAAAACATTTAAAAAATACTAGAGCCCTTCAGCGCCAGTCTAGCTACTCAGAGCTGAGTCAGAGGTCAGCTATGTGCTGGTGTTCCTCAGAAACGTAGACACTTCTGAGCTTCAGACCTGCTGACCTACATGTAGTTCATAGCATAACGCAGTCCCAGGTGATTTGTGGGTACAGCAGTTTGGGAAGCCCTGCTCACCCCAGTTGCAGCTGTCTCTCATCTCCACAGTACGGAGCTATCATCTGGCTGATTATCCCTGATTAGCAGCTGTTACAGGAGATGAAAAGGAAGTTGAAGCTGAAACTCCAGATTACTGATTCCAACCTGAGAAGTGTCACCTGCTTGATAGATACTCCAATACCCTCCCACTCTCTACCCAGCTCTTTCAGGATTTCTGACACAAGGGAATCTGATAATCAAGATGAACACTAACATCTTTGTGATTTTTCTGATCCTTCTTCTCTGGTTCCTGTATATTCTTTTTTGCTTTAAATGTCTTTCAATAAAAAATCTGGAGAATTTAGGGGCTTGGAGATAACTCAATTGGTAGATTATTTACTGTGCTAGCAATGAGGACCTTAGTTTGGATGCCCAGCACCCACGTAAAAGCTGGGCATGGTGGAGCTTGTCTTTACTCCCAGCGCTAGGAAGGCAGAAGCATCTGCATCCCTGGAGCTCACTGGTTAGATAGCCTTAGTGAACCGGTGAGCTCTAAGTCCAGAGAAAGAACTTGTCTCAAAAACTGAGGGGGAGGCCAACACCTGGTATTTCCCTTTGTCCTTCATATGCATGTGCATACATGTACATGTGGACACACCCACAAGAACACACACATATGTATGTATGTATGTATGTATGTATGTATGTACTATGCACGTATGTATGTATGCACCACACATACACATACCCACAAAATTCTGGAGACTAACGTACTAATAATCAAAGTTACTTATTTGACTCTTACTTATAGTTAGTTCCTGAATATCACTAAAATAAGTAGAAAATTTAGAATTATTTGGTTTGTATTTTGAAATCTTTTGGATATGACTAAAAGTAATGCCTTAGAAATAGATAGTGTGTTAGAGAGATGAGATAGAATATTGAGATAAATTTGAAACAAACTTTTCTTGTTTTTTTTGGGGGGGTGGAATTCCAATTTTAAATTATACATATTATATTTTTGAGAGAATACATAAAGAAGAGAAATGTATGATTGGGTTCCTCTAAGATCCACATGCTGAGTGATGGAAGGCACAAAGGCCTGACAATTTTGTGTAGGTGTTAAAGAGTCCTGGGTTCTAGACTGATTTCCTCTATAGGAGAAGACAGAGGCCACTTATGTATGGTAAGTTCAGTTTTTTTTTTTTTTTTTTTTTTTGAGACAGGGTTTCTCTGTGTAGCTTTGCGCTTTTCCTGGAACTTGCTTTGTAGACCAGGCTGGCCTCAAACTCACAGAGATCTGCCTGCCTCTGCCTCCCGGGTGCTGGGATTAAAGGCGTGCGCCACCACCACCCGGCGAGTTCAGTTATTTTTATGTCTCTTAATATGAAGTTCTAAAATGACTCGCAAGGACCCAAAATTATGCCTAACATAGTAGCAGAAACATGTCATACCATACATGATGCATGGACTGGCTGAATAAATACTGTGAGCTTTGACTTGTTACTGTCCTCTGCTATTATTGTACAACATCACACGTCTATTCTGACCTTCCATTTTCCATCCACAGATTTCAACCATTATAGTCACCACACAAGGCAGAAAGCACAGTGAGCCTTCTGCATTTACAGGCTACACATATCACAGATTCAACTGTGAATTTTTAAAATATCTGAAAAATAAGAAGGCAAAATACAATTACATTTTTGTATGAAAATACCATAATAAAATCCATAACGTTGTATAATAAATTAAGCATCAGTAACAAAGATGGTAGCTATCATGGTATCTTAGTTACTCTTCTACTGCTTTGAAGAGACACCATGACCAAAGAAACTTAGAAAATAAAGCATTTAATTGGAGACTTGCTTATAGTTTCAGAGAGTGAGACCACGGCCATCATGGTGGAAGCATGGTTGCACCTAGGCAGGCATGGCACTGGAGCAGTAGCTGAGATCTTACACCTGGTCCTCAAGCAGAAGGCAGAGAGAGAGAGAGAGAGAGAGAGAGAGAGAGAGA
>CABHPH010122813.1:0-18309 GCA_902168325.1 Peromyscus nudipes | reverse complement strand
AAAAAAAAAAAAAAAAAAAAAAAAAAAAATTAGTGTGAAGTTAACTGCAATATAGGTCTTTTTTTGTTAAACCATAAGTATAAAGCTCCATGACAATAAGTACAATCAGTTAAATACTTACAGTGCTGTTAAAGGATCTGCAAATATAATGTAATGATTTTTTAAAAGGTGTGTTAATAATTTCTCACCTCTAAATGATCTGATTTTAAGATTTAAAATAGCAGTCTGAAAATAAATGAAATTGTGCTTTTTGGTAGCTCTGTACTACTAGTAAAGTGCTGTCTTTTGTGTTCCCAGCTCTTCCTTCTTGTACTAAATGGGGTGGGGTAAAGATTGTATTCCAGTTCCAACTCTACCTCTTCTCTCTCATACCACCCCTCGTAAGATTGAAAATTTTTATGAGTATGACTGCTTGCCTCTCTCTCTCTCTCTCTCTGTGTGTGTGTGTGTGTGTGTGTATACACTTTTTTTTTATAAAGGAAAAACATTTAATTGGGGCTGGCTTACAGTTTCAGAGGCTTAGTTCATTATCATCATGGTGGGAAGTAAGGTAGCATGCAGGCAGACATGGCATTGTAGATGGAGCTGAGAGTCCTACATCTTGACCCTAGCAGGCAACAGGAAGTGGTCTGTCTTACTGGGCGTGGCTTGAGAGTAGTATATGAGACCTCAAAGCCCGCCTCCACAGTGACACACTCCCTCCAACAAGACCACACCTGCTCCAACAACACCATATTTCCACTCCCTTTGGAGGCCATTTTCTCAAACCACCACATTCCACTCCCTGGCCCCCAAAGGCTTGTAGCCATATCATAATGCAAAAATGCATTCAGTCCAACTTCAAAAGTCCCCATAGTCTGTAATGGTCTCAAACTTAATTAAGTCTAAAGTTCAAAGACCCTTCTGAGATTCATATGGAATCTTTTAATTGTAATCCCTTGTAAAATTAAAATTAAAAAAGTACATCACATACTTCCAACAAATAATGGCACAGGATATACATTACCCTTCCAAAACGTAGGGAAGGGAGCATAGTGAGGAAATACTTGATCAAAGCAAGACTGAAAACCAGCTGGACAAACCCCAAACTCTGCATCTCCAAGTCTGATGTTAACACACTCTTCAGACCTCCATCTCCTTTCAGCTTTGTTGACTGTAACACACTTCTCTTTCTTGGGCTGGTTCCACTCCTTGTTAGTAGCTTTCCTCAGCAGGTACCCATGACATCTCTAACATCTTGGGTTCTCCAAGGCAATTCAGGCTTCAACTTCATAGCTTCACAACAGTGGCCTCTCTGGGTCTCCATTTAGGGGCACCCCTGACACAATCTTGGCCTCAGCGGCTGCCCTTAATTCTTCTATCCTTGACTCTAAAGCCAGAACCACATGGCCAAAGCTGCCAAGTTCTTCTGCTTACTGGGGCTGGAACATGGACCCCTGTTTAATTACATCTTCACCAGCTTTCTGCCCTTCACTGCCTAATCTTGGCTCTCCTGAAACTGGATCTGTAGGCCAGGCTGGCCTCAGACTCAGAGATCTGCTAGCCTCTGCCTCTGGAGTGCTGGGATTAAAGGCGTGTGTCACCACACCCAGCTCTAAGCTTTTCTTCAATTCTTTTTCACAAGTTGGAAACATAGCTGGGTGAGATCTTGTCCTGAGGTCACCACTCCCTTTATTCCATTTCTTAATCTGTTTATCTCCTTGAACAATAGGACTTACCTCCATTCCACTTCCTGGTGCTTCTTTTCTCATCACATATTTTTCCTTGCTCAGCTTGCTCCTTTTCATCATAAATCTTCATTAGAGTTAACGCTAGTAACCACACAACAGAGTCTATACTAGGCTGTTTCCAGATTTCCCCTGCTAATGAAATTAATCCAAA
This sequence comes from Peromyscus nudipes, assembly GCA_902168325.1. NCBI lineage: Eukaryota > Metazoa > Chordata > Mammalia > Rodentia > Cricetidae > Peromyscus > Peromyscus nudipes. Next base: position 16,428 of record CABHPH010122813.1, on the reverse strand, counting down.
ACTCTTCACTTTAGCCTCAGGCAAACTTTTCAGACAAGGGCAAAAAGGAGCCACATTCTTCACCAAAATATCACAAGACCAGTCTCTAGGCCACATACTAAAATTCTTCTCCTCTAAAACCTCTTGAACCAACAGTTCAAATCATTATCAGCATCATTGTCTTCCATGCTCCTACTAGTATGGCTTATTAAGTAGTGCTTAAAGTATTCCACTGCTTTCCTAACCCAAAGTAACAATGTCTAAATTGCTCCAAAGAAAAACATGGTCAGGCCTATCACAGCAATATCCTAGTCCCTGGTACCAACTTCTATCTTAGTTAGGGTTTCTATTGCTGTGAAGAGATACCATGACCACAGTAACTCTTATAAAGGAAAAACATTTAATTGGGGTAGCTTACATTTTCAGAGGTTCAGTCATTAACATCATGGTGCAACATGGTGGCATGCAGGCAGACATGGTGCTGGAGAAAAAAACTGAGTGTCCTACATCTTGGCTTACAGGGAACAGGAAGTGGTGTGTTGCCTACATGTATATTAAGTGCATCACATGTATGTAGTGCCTGTGAAGGCCAGAAGAGGACATTGGATTCCCTGGAACTAGAGTTATAAATGGTTGTGAGCTGCCATGTGGGTGGTGGGACTCGAACCTAGGTCTTCTTAACTTTTCAGCCATCTTTGAGTGGCCACCTCCATCCATACCTTTTATTGTTTTGTTTTCTAAATTGTTTCCCCTTTTGTGGAATGTAATTTCTGTTTTCTTTCCCCTAGGCCTACCTACAACAAGTTCAAGACCTGGTGATTTTAGAGAGCATCATTTTGCAGACCCTAGGTAAGTTTATTTTCCTTAAAAGCATGAAAACTTAGGTATGGAATACTGATTTTATGTAAAATTTGTAAACCTGGGAGGAAATCTTTTGAAGGTTTTGGGAAGTGTCTGTTACTGGGTAATAGTGGCTGTCCAGCTTATAGTTTAGCCCTCATCTGTTTCCACAGTGTAGGTGTATGGTGACCCTTGAGACAGCCATTAGCTAGGATTTTGTTTTTAATTTTTCTCATTGTAAGATTTATCTTTTCGGCAGTTTTTAACCTGATAAATAATGACAAAAAATAAAGACTCGAGAGATCCACCTGCCTCTGACTCCTGAGCATGCTGGGAATAAAGGCGTGTGCCATCAGGTCCTCTGTAGGCCAGGCTGGCTTTGAACTTTGCCTGCCTCTGCCTCCTGAGTGCTGGGATTAAGAGTGTGTGCATGCACAACTGGCTAGTGAAGTAATACCTTTATTAGATAGGAACAAGTCCAGTCTTAATTCATAGTTACCAGTTATCCTGTTAGAATAATTTCATCATGTGACTTGTTCATTATATCTATATTATGTTTTCATTTTAACTTTATTTATTGTGAGATAATGTCTTACGTGTAGACCAGGCTGGCCCTTGAACTCACTATGTATGTAGATCAGATTGGCCTCAAACTTGCAGATACCCTCAGCCTCTTGAGTGTGCCACTATGCATGGCTGAAATTTTTATGTGCTCAAAGAAATATACTTACGTTATTTTCATTTTCAATGCACTGAATTTTGGTAATGAACTTTTGAAATGGGATAAAACAAGCAGTATACATTAAAACGGAGCTGATGAAAAGGAACAAAGTGAGGTGAGAGGAAAGAGTTGGAAGGTTTTCTAATCCAGCTCTCAGGTGGCAGAGGCCGAGGCAGGATTGCCAAGAGAGTTGCAGCTAGCCTCAGCCACAGAATGGGGCTCTGTCACACTTCTGTTTTCTTGTCACTGTTAGGCTTTAAGGGGCTGAGGGTATAGCTCAGTTGGTAGAATGCTTAGCATTCATGAACCCTAGGCTTGATGTCTAGGTCCACAGAACCTCACAAACTCGGTGTGGTAACACATCCTTGTATTTCCAGCATTTGAGAGCTGGAGGCAGGAGGATCAGAAATTCAGAGTAATTTAATTCTCAGCATCATGGTACTGTCTCTTCACACTCTGCACTTCCCCAAATGAAAGAGAGAACGCTTTGGAAGGCACCTTTGTTTGTATGACCGCTTCCTTCAACCTTGTACTCTATCCTTTCCTTCCTAAAAAGGATTAAAACTGTTTTTAGATTTATTTTATGTGTATGAGTCTTTTGCCTGCACATATGTCTGTGCCACATGTGTGCCTGGTGCCCACAGAGGTCAGAAGAAAGTGTCAGATCTATGGAACTGGAGTTGCAGTGAACCACTCTAAACCACTGAGGCGTCTCTCCAACCACTTGAAAAACGATCATCGTGTTGTGTTTAGAGGTTTTGTTTCTTCAGTGGTCTTAATTTTAGAGAAAAATGTAATGAATACTGTGTGTGATTTTTACTTCTTGCACAGTACTTTTGGGAGAGCAAAATGAACAGGCGATTAATGATTCAGACAAAAGTGTAAAATGTGTTTTTTTTTTTTTTTTTGAAGGGTTTGAACTAACAATTGATCACCCCCATACACATGTGGTAAAGTGCACCCAGCTTGTTCGGGGTAAGTAACCCTAACTGTCTTGAATTGTTGAGTTACTTGGGGCTGTGCTTGGCTCTGGGCTAAGGCATGGCACAGCTGCTTTGTCCATACTAAGAGGCCTGCTTGGCTAGAATCAGGCACTTGGTTATGACCAATTGGAAAAAAGTGTTTTTCGATGCTCTCTCCCCTACCAGGTTTCTCTATATAACAGTCCTAGCTGTCCTCAAACTCAGTTTGTAGACCAGGCAACCCTCGAACTCACAGATTCCCCTCCCCCCTGCCTCCCAGGTGCTGGGATCAAAGACGTGTGCCCCCACTGCCCACCTTAGAAGCTCTTAATTTAATGAGAATGTGAGGTTAGCATTACTTGTCATTTTGACAGGGATCACCCAGAGACAAGCCTCTGGGTATTCTCTTTTGTTAATTGAGATGGGAGGCTCACCCATAGTGGACAGACAGACCCGTTCCCTGTCTAGTGGAGAAGGGGGTGAGCAGCAGCTGCAGTCTTCGCTTGTTTCTGACTGGAGGCCTGTGAGCAGCTGCTTGAACTCTGTAACCCTGACTTCCCCACTGTGATGCATTGTACTGTGAGCAGAATAAACCACACAATGCTAGGGTGTTTTATCAGAGTAACAGGAAAAGAAACAAAGTTAACTTCTATTTGGTTGAGGGTATTTGCCAGTGTAGGGGCAGATTTGGAAAAGTCACCAAGTCACATGTATCTAAAGCATTTTTCAGAAATTCTTAGAAGTTGGTGGTCTTGGGCCAGCAAGATGGCTCACTCAGTAGGTAAAATCACTTGCCTCACCAGCCTGATGACCTGAGTTTGAACCCTGGATCCCACAGTAGTAGGAAAGAACTGACTTCCAAAAGAAGTTGTCCTCTGACTTCCACACATGCTGTGGCATTCCAGTGCCCTACATCCATCCCCTAACACACATACACAAGTATAGTTTATTTTTTAGAGTGGATGATCTCATTAGTTCATGTCTAGTTAAAGGAAACCCCAATGATATAGAATTTATTTGAACTTATTTTTATGTGTGTGTTTTGCTTGAATGTGTCTGTGCAGGACATGTGTGGCTAGTACCCGTGGAGGCCAGAAGGGGGCATCAGATCTCCTTCGACTGGATTTGTAGATGGTTGTGAGCCATCATGAAGGTGCTGAGAATCAGGGCCTGGTTCTCTGGAAGAAAGGCCAGTGCTCTTAATAACTGATTGAAAAACTAGTTCTTAAATGATTAACTAATTAATTTTTAAATTTTTTTTTCATTTTTGAGACACAGTCTCACTATGTAGCCCTGGCTGGACTAGAACTTATTAAGTAGACCAGGCTTGCCTGGAACTCAAGAGTTCTGCCTCCTAAGTACTAGAATTAAAGGTGTGCACCACCATACCCAGCCCTGTTTATGGTTTTTGTTTGTTTGTTTTTGCTATAGAATTTGAATCTAGGGCCTTGTGTATGGTAGGCAAGTGCTCTGCCATCCAGTTACATCCCTAATCCTTAAAGATACCTTTTACTTGAAGAGTACCAATAATATCTGGGGTGCTAGTTGTGGTGATATACAGCCACATTCCTAGTACTTGGGAGGCTGAGGCATGAAGGTTGTTGCAAGTTCTAAGCTCTCCTGGGCTGCATAGTGAGGCCTCCTCAACAACGTAAACAGCAAACAAAAAGGAACATGTTGGGCTGGGCATAGAGCTCAGTGGTAGAGCATTTGCTGATACACATGGAGCCCTGGGTTTTATTCTGAGACACAAAGGTCTGGATATCATCGTGCATATAGATGTCTTGTAGAGTTTTATATGTCGAGCTGATAATTAGCCTTGTTTTCATATTAATAATATTTCATGAAAATTGAATTTCCAGAAAATTCCCAGTTTCCCCAAGTTCTGTACATTGAAAGTTAAGTTTGTTTTTATGTGTTGGGGTGAGAGGTAGGGATGGTTATGTGCCATTTGGCATGCGTGGAGGAGGCCAGAAGGGACCTTTTGGGAGTCGGTTCTCTTCTACCATGTGGCTGTAGGGGGTTGAACTCAGGTTGTCCAGGCTGGTGGCAAGTGCCTTACCTCATTTCACTTGCCCAAGTTTGTACGTTTTGTACATTTGAAAAGCATTGAAGTAGCTGGGGAGTGGTGGCCAGCGCCTGTAGAGGCCAGCCTGGTGCACACAGAGAAACCCTGTCTGAAAAACCAAAAGGATTGGAAATCAGTAGTAGAGCGTGTGCTCGGCCTGCAAAAGGCCCTAGGTTCAATTGCAGCATCCCATTTCACTCTTCTTAAAATCCTTGATCTGCTTCCTTGGGTAGAATTTATACACCACATACTCAGGCATTATCTCTGCCTAGTTTATCACTGTTTGTAGTACCTTACAGATAATATGTGTTTTTTACTAAGTGTCTTTTGAGAAGAATGGAACTAATAACTTCTTTTTCTTTTGTTTTTGTTAGCAAGCAAGGACTTAGCACAGACATCTTACTTCATGGCAACCAACAGGTTTATATTTTTATTTATATCTTCTGTTTTGGGGTTTGGAATTTGGTCGGGCTGGACTTGTCACCTTTTGATGGGTATAGAGGATCAGTTAGTAAACTAGAGCCAGACCATGGACATAAACTTTGATGTAATGTATTATAGACAGTGCTCTGGAGAATGTGGATTTTTCTGCAGACTCTTTGTGCCTTGCATTTACATTAAACCTTTTAATTTCCTAGGGTTTTGTAATTATTTAACCTATCCAATTCTGTGTACTAACTTTGCTATAAAATGTTCAAGAGCATAATTCTGAAAATTCATGTAATTTAAGGGGTTGTTGATTTTCTTTTCTGCCCAAGCAATGAGCACTTAGTATGTAAGGATTTGCAATATGTTTTTCTTTTAGAAAAAGTTATTAGTGTATAACTTGTTCTGCTAAGTGACTTGCTTGTTCTCATGTCTGATTTCCCATATTGTTTGTCCAGAGAAACTAATGACCTCAGTCATCAGTGTAAGAGTTTTAGTTTTAGTAAGTGGATAAAGAGCACTGTGGATGTAATTCAGTTCCTAGAGTGCTTGCCTAGTGTGCACCAGTTCCTGAATGAAATATACATTGAGTGTGGTGACCCATGTCTGTGACCCAGCACTCGGGGCCCAGAGGCAGGAGAATCAGTAGTTCCTGGCCGTCCTTTGGACTGTAGCAGGTTCAAGGCCATTCTGTGCTGTGTGAGGCCCTTCTTAGAAACCCAGACAGACAGGCACACATAAACGACGGAGGAGAAACATTGCTGAAGTAAGAGTCAGGTATTACTGTGGTTCTCTCTGTACTTCTCAGCAGTTGGGAGATAGGATTGCTGTGAGTTTGAGGGCAGCCAAAGAATGAGCCCCTGTCTAAAAACCAAATGACATCTTTGGGGGAAAAGTTATCAGGTATATTTATACTTGAACAATTGTTTTTTATTTTATCTTTTCTTTTGATTTTTTTGAGACACGGTCTCATGGCCCAGGCTAACCTTGAACTGTGACCTCCCATGTGTTGGGATTTTAGGCATCTGTTCCTGTGTTGGCCTTGGGTTTTAGGGGTTTTTTTTTTTTTTTTTTTTTTTTTTTTTTTTTTTTTTTTTTTTTTTTTTGGTTTTTTTTTTTTTTTTTTTTTTTTTTAAGTTTGCTTGTAGACCAGGCTGGCCTCAAACTCACAGAGATCTGTCAGCCTCTGCCTCCCAATTGCTGGTATCAAAGGCATGCGCCACCATATTTGGCTATCTAGTTCTTTTTCTTTTTTTGTTTTTGTTTTCTGTTCACTAATCAGTGCATAGATTGTGTGGTAATAGGAAATTTAGAAATGTTGTTAACCTGAGCAGTATTTTTATAGAAAATCACACTGAGGGGCTGAAGAGATGAGTCAGAGGGTCAGAGCGGCACATACAGCTCTTCCAGAGGCCCTGAGTGCCATTCCCAGCATCCATTGTGGGGAGGTACACCACGGCCTGTAATTCCAGTTCCAGGAGGTTTGACACCTCCAGCCTCCCTGAACACCTTCACTCATGTGCATGTCCCCCCCCCCCCCCAGACACGTACACATGATTGAAACGAAATCTTTTAAAGAAAGGAAAGAAGAAAATTGATGAGTACTGAGCCAGAGCACAGGATGTTTCTTGTCCTTCTCACTCTCCTGTGGTTTTTGTTTTTTGGTTTTTTTGTTTTTGGTTTTTTAATAATGGAGAGTTTTAGTTTAGGGTTGAGAACCGAGGGCTCATGACACTCTCTGTTTCCTTCCCTTTGATGTCAGCCTGCATTTGACCACATTTAGCCTGCAGTACACACCTCCTGTGGTGGCCTGTGTCTGCATCCATCTGGCTTGCAAGTGGTCCAACTGGGAGATCCCAGTCTCAACTGACGGGAAGCACTGGTGGGAGTATGTTGACGCCACCGTGACCTTGGAACTTTTAGATGGTAAGTTTTAGTGTGAGGGACCTGGAACCGCTCTGCTTGATTTGTCACGTGTCTGCCAAATGTGACTAGATTCCAATGAAAACAGTGAGTTAGCTGAGGTGGTTCTGGTTTCCTTACCTTCTTGTCTCTGAACAGTTCTCGAATGTTTCATTTGTAGAATTGACACATGAATTTCTGCAGATTCTGGAGAAAACTCCGAGCAGGCTGAAACGCATTAGAAACTGGAGGGTAAGAATTACTGCTGACAAACCCATTCTTTCCTTTAGCTTTGCCAGTGAATATGCCATAATTGGATATGTGCACTAGGTTTGGAATTTCCCTTTTCTTACTTAACAGTAATTGTGACTCAGTAACATGGATACTAGCTAAGATGTCAGTCTGTAGGGGACTTTGCTTTGGGTCCTGTACAAATTGTGCAAATTGCCTTTTGCACAATTGCTTGGTCAGTGACAATGGCTGAGTGTTTTATTTATTTGGTTTGTTTGCACACATGTATTCACATGTAGGTGCACATGCCTGTGAGCATACATATGGAAGCTGGAGGTTCATTCCTGTGTTTTCCCCTATTGCTCTCCATTATTTTTGAGACATGGTCTGTCTAACTGAACCTGGAGCTCACTGTTTGAGCTAGACTGGCCTGAACTCCAGGGATCAACCTGTGTCTGCCTGCCTGTCTCCCTCTACCCACCTCACTCTGGAGTCCCAGGTACATGCCACTGTGCTGGGCTTTTCCGTGATGGGGCTCTAAGCTCAGACCCTTAGGCTTATAAGGCAAGCACTTCACCCCAGAGCCATCTCCCCAGCTCCAGTTGTATTTTCTGTATAATGGTGACTTCTGGGAGAGGAGGAAGGTATGTTTGTAATTACAAGGGTTGATTGTAATTTTATTTTAAAATTAGCCACTTTGAAAATGTTTTATTATTCTCTTTCTTCTAATTCTCTCTCCTTTCCTTCCTTTTAAAAAGATTTATCATTACATTTGTGCATGGTTGTGCATGCCTTTAATCCCAACATTTAGGAGACAGATCTCTGTGAGCTTGAAACCAGCTAGGGCTACATAGTAAGACTGGTGGTGGTGGTGGTGGAGATTTATTGTATTTTGTGTATGCGTGCTTGCCTGCATTTATGTGCATGCATTGCCTTGGAGGCCAGAAGAGGGTGTCACATCCCCTGGAACTGGAGTTATAAGTGGTTGTGAGCTGCTGAGAACTGAATCTAGATCTTCTGCAAGAGCAGAAGAACTGCTGAGCCATCTCTTCAGCCCTAGGATTTTCTTTCTATATGGGTTGCAGTCTAAAGTTCTTTAAATGCAGATATTTTTAGTCTTATCAATAATAGTCATTCCTTTTCCCCACAGCATCAGATAGATGAACTTGGGGTACAACTCAGTGGTAGGATCCAAGTACTTAGCATGCACAAGGCCCTGCACTCAATCACCAGCACCCAAAAAGAATGAAAAAAGAATAACGCCTCCCCTGACCCCTTTTGAAGACAAGGTCTTATGTCCCTGCAGTTGTCCCTGAGCCTTGCTGTTAGTAGAGGCTGGCCTTGGACTCTCCTGCCTCTACCTTCTGGCTGCTGGGATTGCAAACATGTGCTACTATACATGGAAATTCCTTGAGTCTAGGGAATTAGAGATCAGTGTTTGTCTCTAGAAGCTTAGGGTTGGAAGTAGACTTAAGAGCATGTGCTTCATCTTTAATTTTCATATAAAACCTCAACAAATTTTCTAGAGTTTATTTAAAGGCTAACTACAGTCATAGTTACACTGAATGCTTAAGAATGGCTTTTTTCTGGATGTGATGATGGTGCATGACTTTAAGTCCTTAAGAGGTTCAGACAGGTGGATCTCTGAGTTAGAGACTTGCCTGGCCTATCTATTATAGGGAGTTCTAGATCAACCAGGGCTACACAGAGAGATTCTGTCTCTAAATAAAAACAAGAGGGGGCTGGAGAGATGGCTCAGAGGTTAAGAGCACTGGCAGCTCTTCCAGAGGTCCTGAGTTCAATTCCCAGCAACCACATGGTGGCTCACAACCATCTGTAATGACATCTGGTGCCCTCTTCTGGCCCGCAGTCATACATGCTGTATACATAATAAATAAATCTTTAAATAAATAAATAAACAAATAAATAAATAAATAAATAAATAAAAACAAGAAACCCCACCTCCAATACATATAAAGCAAAAAAAAAGGTTCTTAGTTGATGTTTCAGTATACTTCTACTTAGTGGATTGCCTGGAATGAATATATTTTATTTGTTTCATTTTAGGCATACCAGGCTGCCATGAAAACTTGTTTCAGTATACTTCTACTTAGTGGATTGCCTGGAATGAATAGATTTTATTTGTTTGATTTTAGGCATACCAGGCTGCCATGAAAACTAAACCAGATGACCGAGGAGCAGATGAAAACACATCGGAACAGACAATCCTCAATATGATTTCTCAGACCTCCTCAGATACAACTATCGCAGGCTTAATGAGCATGTCGACTACTTCTACTACAAGTGCAGTGCCTTCCCTTCCTGTCTCTGAAGAGTCCTCAGGCAGTCTGACTAATGTGGATATGCTGCCAGGCGAGCGATGGCTGTCTGCTGCTGCCCAACCTCCTTTTAAACTCGAATCTTCTCAGGGTCATCGGACTAGTGAGGATTTAGCACTTATTGGAGTTGATCGTTCCTTGCAACATGATGGCTCGAATGCATTTGGTTCCCAGAAGCAGACTAGTAAGAGCGCGCCCTCAGCTAAAGTTTCACTTAAAGAATACCGTGCAAAGCACGCTGAGGAGTTGGCTGCTCAGAAGAGGCAGCTGGAGAATATGGAGGCCAACGTGAAGTCACAGTATGCATATGCCGCACAGAATCTCCTGTCACACCACGACAGCCATTCTTCGGTCATCCTGAAGATGCCCATTGAGGGCTCAGAAAACCCTGAACGTCCTTTTCTGGAAAAGGCTGACAAGTCAGCTCTGAAAATGAGACTCCCGGTGGCTAGTGGAGACAAAGCAGCCTCCTCCAAACCAGAGGAGGTAAAGATGCGCATTAAAGTCCACTCTGCAGCTGATAAGCACAATTCCGCAGAAGACAGTATCACCAAGAGCCGGGAACACAAGGAAAAGCACAAGGCTCACCCGTCCAATCACCACCACCATCACAATCACCATTCCCACAAGCATGCTCACTTACAGCTGCCTGTTGGTGCTGTGAACAAACGTCCAGGTGATCCAAAACACAGCAGCCAGACCAGCACCTTAGCACACAAACCCTACAGCTTGTCTAGTACTTTGTCTTCTTCGAGCTCTACTCGTAAAAGGGGTCCCCCGGAAGAGACGGGGGCAGCAGTGTTTGATCATCCAGCCAAGATTGCCAAGAGTACTAAATCCTCTTCCTTGAATTTCCCCTTCCCTCCTCTTCCTCCAATGACCCAGTTGCCTGGGCATAGCTCAGACACAAGTGGCCTGCCCTTCTCACAGCCTAGCTGTAAAACTCGAGTTCCTCATATGAAACTGGACAAAGGCCCTCCTGGGGCTAACGGTCACAACACAGCTCAGTCAATAGACTATCAAGACACTGTGAATATGCTCCACTCCCTGCTCAGTGCCCAGGGTGTTCAGCCCACTCAGCCCCCCGCATTTGAGTTTGTTCATTCTTACGGTGAATATATGAATCCACGAGCTGGTGGGATCTCCTCCAGATCTGGCAATACAGACAAACCTCGACCACCACCCCTACCATCAGAACCGCCTCCACCACTTCCCCCTCTTCCTAAGTGAGAACAGCATGAGGCGAAAACTTAAAAAACAAACACCTTTTGTTTTTGGGTTTTGTTTGTTTTTGTTTTGACTACTGATACTGGACTACGAAAATTACATCCCTTATGAAATATGTCACCCTTGGACTAAGGAATAAATTGATATTGAGACAGGTGGGAGGGTGGTGGAGGGCCTCAGTTATTATATCTGCTGCCTCATACATCTATTTTCTTATAGTTTGTACTGGTATCAGAGAGGTAGGATTATGTTGAAGCTGTGAAGGATTAAGAACACTCTGTTCTTGGCCTCTCCTCATCCTGATGGGGTTGATTGGAGTAGTTATCTTCCCTCTTCTTGCCGGAACTGAAACATGGGGGGTAATCAAGCAATTGTGTTTAACGTATCAGAAGAGAGGAAGTATTTAAACGTCAGATCTTTAAGAGACTTTTAAAAAGTAATTTAAAGAAAGTAAGTTATCTGTTTAGTTTTTTTATATAATCGGGAAGGGGAAGGGATTTTGCTGTGTGTATGAGGTACATAGCAATGACTGAGGGTGGGGTTGGAGGGTGGGGGTGTGTGCAGGGTGGGTGGGAGGGTAGGCTTTGGCCAAGAGTGAAATAGGCTCAGGCCACTTGAAGTATTGAGACCTTTAAAGTGTGTGTGTGTGTGTGTGTGTGTGTGTGTGTGTGTGTGTGTTTAAAAATCATGTTACCTTTTTCTTCCCACTCTTAACCATTTTCACATCCCAACATTCTACTAGAGAGCATAGTTGGCCTTGAAAACATGAAGAGGCATGTATTGATATTGTAAATCATCCCCATACTGCAACACATGTTTTATGTTTAATTAAGTAGTGGCCCTCTAGTTTGTAGTTTGGACAGATGTAGCCAATGACCTGACTCTCTAGCACTATTATGAAAACTTCCCTTTTACCCCTTTTTGTGTTTTCAATGCAGATGGAGGTGGGATTGAGGAAGAAACTTATAGAGCAAGGCCGGCTTCTGCCCTACAGGATTGGGCCTTTTCAGGTTGGGCTTTGGGAAAGCTCAGGTCTCTGAAGGGAAGAAGGGTGTGCTTCACATGACCTGTCTGTCGGGGACCAGACCATGTGTGGTAATAGGTTTGGGAGAAGCCATTGAGTTATGATACTAAAGACAATGAAATTGTGATTTGGGATTCTAAGACTTTGCATTTTAAGTTACATTATGAATGTAATTCTTGCTTTTTATCTGTATATCTAATGGGAAACAACTGCATACTTGTGATCGCAGCCTGTATGACTTCAGAGACGAGTGGGAATTTAACAGCACTGGTGTGTAATGAGTGAGCAAGCCTAGCCAACAGACACTTGTGTTCAGATTGTTTCTTTTGGGTGGCTTTTGATGCCAGACAGAGATTCTTAAGAGTCCTGTTTTAAAAAACAGTGGATCAGGAATCCTGTTATGGGGCTTGATTATTCCAGATATTAGGGAATATTTTTGATGAAGGAAATCTTTGAAGAGATAATGGCTAGAAAAAAAATTCAAAGCCAAGCTATCTAACTGAAAATGCTACCTAGCCACAGATCATTGCTATTCTTTGGTTCATTGCTTGAAAAAAAAAAATATATATATATAGATATATGCACACACATGCATATGTGTGTGTACATTTTTTTGCTATGGAAAAGATGGTGCTATGAAAATAACTTGTCTCTTGTTTTAATTAGTGAAGCTTTTGTCATGCCAAGTAGTCTTTAGGGAGAGGTCAGATTCTTTTCATGAAAGTCATAGGGAAACAGAAGTTGTACGGGTGCTGCTTGCCAAGAACAGACTAGGAAAACGCTGAGGCAGTTACTATTGATGTCATGGTCTAGTAGAGGAGAATGTATAGGAGGAATATATCTTCGGGTGACTTTGTGGTTATTAATCTGCATGTTTGAATTGTCCGGAGTGCCTGCCTTTGCTGTGTAAAACAAGGAGCTCTTGCTCATCTATAAGCCAGTGATATTTCTTGGTATGCAACTTTTCAAGTGACATTTTCTGTCGTCTTGGTATTTCCTGTGTTGTGCAAGATAGATGTGTCATCGTGATACTAAATTTAAACTTGGTATTTGTTTAGACTTCGTTTCCCATCCTGTCCTTCCCAGAAGGGAATGTGCCATTTAGTTTGCATCTGTATCTGTGAGGTGACAATAATTGATTTGGGGAAATGTTCTGGCTTTTAATTACTCTCATTAATGTCACATATTTTCTAATCACATGCACTCCTTACCACAGAGGCTGTCATATGTGCCCTTGTAGCAGTTCTTCATGGTAATACTGTAGTTAAATTTCTTAGGACTCTGTCAGTAGTGAACTAGAAAGAAGTGCTTACTAGAGTCTAAAGAGCTACTTGATGCTGTAGTCTGGTCTTTCTACTGTAGATCAACACTGAATTTGGTTACTTTATAGACTTTTCCTGTATTATTTCCTTCTGGTTTTGTCTCCAGATAGCTACAGTATCTGTTTTTAGGTCTGTGCATAGTTTCTGAACCTGCTCATGGGCTCTGCATGAACTGCTGCATTGTTTTTGGGTTAGCAGATATACCTGCCAGCTAGCATGCATATTGTGCAGTTTCTGTATAAATAAGGCTTCTAAGCCATGTGTGTCTCTCCCACCTTCAGACCTTCAAAGGTTGAGAAGTAGTATTTGTATATCTAAAGTCAGCCTTGTAAACTGGCTCTTTGTTTTTTCTTTTGATCTAAACTGTCAAGAAGAAGTGACAGTGGTAAGCAGACTTGGAGCCTCAACTTCTGTAAATCTCACGCCTAGAATTGCTTGACTCTTATGTTGGCAGAAATAAATACCTGTGGATTGTCTTTAGGGCTTTTAATCATACCTGTGTTGTTGGCTAAACTCTGGTGAATCATTAACCTAAAACCAGTGTGGTCTTCTGAAGTATCCAGTTATGCCTTTGGGTTTAGAAAAATACCTAAATACTAGTCTACTTTTCTCATTCATGAATCATTGTGTTTTTGTATCTGAGACTCTCAGCAACCTTTCCTTCTCGTAAATGATTTTAGTGTTTTGGTTTAGTGTATCCCACATATTTCTATAGTTAGGTTCACCGGCAATGATAGAAAAATCGAAATCTCCAATTGCAAACAGCAGTAGATTTGAGTATTGAAACAAAATCATGGTAACATCACTGCTGGGTTTCCTGAAGCCTTTGCAACCTAATTCCTCATTACCTCTCACACCTTGCTTCTAGACAAAGGCAATTGGAGGGGTCCTGTCTATCTTAATATGGTTGGAATCTACATATATGCGTTTCCATTATTTTGGGAACTGATTATTTTTTAAAGATTTTTTTCTTTTGTTGATGAGTTATTTTGATACTCATGCTAGGAAAAGTGAGAAATTAAGTCATCTTGAGATTGGAATGCCTATTTTATTTTATTCTCCTTAGTGGGAGAATTTAAGCAGTCTATGCAACCCATCAGTTAGTGAGAAAAAGCTTTCCACCATCCCCCATTGAGCTTTCAACGACTCATACCTCCCCAAATGTCTTGGTGTTGATTGAGTTTTGGATCTTGATGGTTTAGGAAGCATTCTTTTGCACCAGGCTGTCATTTATTTCTTATTCCTCAGTGGATGTAAGTTTGAAAGAAGAATGGTACTGTAATCTTACTTGATGGAGTAGTCTAAATTCAGAATTGTTTTCTAAGTGGGTGAGCTCTCCGTTTTAATATAGCTAAAGTTTTTTAATATGAACTTGGCAATGGAAAGGAGAGGGAAAAGTGTTTAATAAAAATCAGTGTCTGCTCTTTCCCTTTATGAGTGAGTACTCCTGGTTACATGAAGAGAAACTCATGGGTTTTGTGTTGCCATGCCAATTGTGGAGAGGGATGCTTGACAGCATGTTAATTGAAGCCAGAGCAAGTATGTCTCCCATCAGGTGATCTGGAAATGCCAGTGGAAGCAGAGGACGTGATGAGCTGATGACCACAGTAAAATCACATACAAAACAGAAATGCTGTCTGGCCTAAGAACTCAAAGAAAACAGTTACTGTAGGTGTAACTTAGGGTTCTGAACTTGAAACTGATCTGTATTATCTTACTTTCCACACATAAAACTGTCCATTTTCTTATCAGACCAAAGAACGAAAAGAAAAAATAAAATGAAAAAGTAACACACTTTACCAGTTTATGTCACTCAGGTACAATTTTGTGGTGAGTTTTTTGTTGTTTTGTTTTTTGTCTGATTTTTGTACTGCTCAGCATAGTATTCTGCTGTTGCCTCTGTCCTCCGTGGGGCACCTCAGTTTTGGGTGCTACTCCTGGGATCTCTACTGCTGTTAGGTGAATGATGATAGGATGTAAGTGACCATTATCATAAGGGCTCTTTGTAAAAAACTTTAAAAACTCAAAAAAATTTTCAAGAAGGATATTGTATACATTTTATAGTCTGGCTCTCAGTTTGATATCTTGCTGTCAAGTATGTTTCTCAATCTGTATTTATCCATCCCATCAATAAACGTTAATGATGAAACTCCTGATTGTTGTTTGTATGTTCCATGTCCTTAAATTAGTCTTTGACTTTGTTGAATCATTACCACTTTGGTGTTAAGTTCCTATCACATGGTATCCTATGGACATTGAGTCAGTTGGGAGATCTAAGATTTAACTACAACAATGAACCTGGTGGTTGTAGTCAGAGGGGAAAACTCTTTGTACTGTTGCATGAGTACCTGGAAGAGTAAAACAGTTACAGCTTTGCTATGATAGCAACACCTAAAAGCACTCATCTAGCAAGCATCAAGATACAATTCATAATTGTATCTCACATCTTTGAAAAGCTCAACAGTTAAGATAGCCACAAGGATGTCTTTGGTAGACAATATGTTTTGTTCAAGACAGAGTTTCACTGTGTAGCCCAGCTGCCCTCAAAGGACATCCTTTTGCTACACCCAAGGTCTTGAGTGCTGAGCTAGATTACTGGCATGTACCACCACACCTGGTAGAATTACATTCTGAAGAAGAAAAAAATTTCTTGATAATGTGGAAAAACTGTGAACACTATATAAGGTAGCTCTTACAAGTTACACACTTAGAGGAAAAGAACTGTGCACAAGTATGTCCAACTTTAGGATTACCAGTAGTTGAAGATCTTTACAAGGGGGCTGATGAGATGGCCTTGTGGGTAAAGGCACTCAGTGCCAAGCCTCACAATCCCTGGGATCCACATGGTGGGAAAAAATTGACTCCCACTGTTTACCCTTTAACGTCCACACATATACTTCCCCACACCCAAATAAATATAATAAAGATTAAAAGGAAAAGGACACTTAGAAATGAGTTTATTATTTTTATTTCATGTACATTGGTGTTTTACCTGCACATATGTGTGCATGAGGGCGTCAGATCTGAAACTGGAGTTACAGATGGTTTTTACATTTATTTGGTTGCAGATTCTCTCAAAAGATTCTCTCTTTACGATCGATCAACTCCAATCACATCTGCTCTTTGGTTCATGGCTAGACCTTATTTAAATGAATCTGACAGCAGATACAGAAGGCTATAGTACAAACGGAATAAACTAAAACAGAAAGTCTGGAGAGTTGGATTTCTATAGGAGGTGTGGTTGGAATCTTTAAAGGAGCATGGAAACGGAATAGCCTGCCATTTATATAATACACTATAGAGGATTGTAGAGAAGCAGGGCACAGAGTTCATAAGAAGCATGGTCTACACCAGAACTCATTTTGATTTTCAGTCAGCTTATCCATA
>CABHPH010122811.1:24194-44194 GCA_902168325.1 Peromyscus nudipes | reverse complement strand
GTGAAAAAATAAAAAGAGTGTGAACGCCATTAAGAGCTTAGTGGCATCATTATTTTTAAAGCAATTAGACGCTGATTGAAAGCTGAGTGCAACACTTCAATGCATTACACTGTGCCATCTCTAATGGAAATCTACATTTCTATGCTACCTTTTATGGTTTTAACCATAAAAAGTGTAAAATAATCATACAATAGATATAACATAATTTTAGTTAATATGTGTCAAACAGTAATATTGGAAAAGTATGATATTTAGGACTATTGTAATACTTTTAAAACTTAATGAAAATTACTTAAAAATTAACTTATTTTTTAAAAAAAAGAAAATGCAGCTTCAAGATAAAAAAAATGAAGCAATTAATGATGGTGGCTGATATTAAATGTTATAATAAATTTTATAAAGGTTATAATGAGTAAAATAATATTTAATCTAACAACTTTGGAAGCATCCAAAATACCTATATAGTCCTTTTGTTTTAGAAATACTAAAAATTAAATTTCCAGAGTTTCATAATCGTGATTACTTTCATGTTTTAAAACTAGAATTATAAGACACTAATATTATCAAGCAATTTCAATAAGACCAATTTAAGAAACCCAAAATTTTCATTTGCATTACATTTCATAAATAATGTATACTTTACTGTCCCTAAGAATAGAAACAAATTATAAATTCCTAGCCAAACACTGGATAGGAATTGCTTATTAAGAAATAGCACCATAAACTGTAAAACTGCAAATATTTACCTGTAGGCACTCAATACAGAAACAAACTGAACAGTGTGGTAATTCCCAATGATTCTGAACCTCTTGGGGCTCTAAGGTGGCCCTGACACAAACAGGTTATGGAACAGAAATGAAGTTTAATATGAATTTATGAAAACAAATGCTGTTTCAGTGAAAATACAAGAAGCTAAGAAAAGAGATTCATTATTCTTTTCACTTCCAAAGACTGGGTAAAATATGTGTTGTAGCCATCTTGTTAATCTGGGGAGGGATGATGACCAGACTCCACAGATAACCATTTGAAAGTCTCAAGGGGAATTTCTGGGGCTGTTGTTACTATCTTGACAGCAGAAAGAAGGAGCATGGCACATAAGTTCAGAAGCACTTCCCCTGCGATACCAAGTCCTCCTCTCTGTCTCCTCTCACATGGCCATGGATGTGGTACTCACACCTCCCACATCTCCCAGTTCTACACCTTTTCTCAAGAAGGTTCGCTCTGAAATGCCCCCAAGGCCTACAAGACTATTGGGCGGTGGTGGAAATTTTACAAAACCTGACGGGAAGTTTTCAGTTCATGGGGGGTGTGACTTGGAAGGAGAATCTGACACAGGAAGCCTCCTTTTCCTTTCCACCTCTTCTCTTTCCCAGCCATGAAGCAAGTCATCTGCTCTAGCAGGCACCCCTGCCATGATGTCCCACAGCAAAGCCAAAGCAGTTGGGCTAAACACTCAGAGATGGACACCTGCAAAACTGTGACCCCAAATAAAACTTCTCTCTTTACAAGCTAAATCATCTCAGTTATGTGTTATCACAGCAGAAAGCTGACTACCACAAAGGCTCATCCTAGAAAGAATTTATGGAAAATTGTTATAAATGCCTCAAAACTCAGCTTCAGTATCCCTCTTCATTAATATCAAATTCCACAGGCCATCGTTCCTGCCTCTGTGGCAACATCCTCTTGTGAATGTTTGCTTTAATCACATTATTTTTTTTCTTTAATCTTTATCTTCTCAGTCTGAGTTCTTTGTGATATTTGAATCCCCAATGTTAAACACGAGGCTCAGAGAATATTGATGAAATTGATTAAATTAATTGACTATTAGCAATATACAGCAATAACATGCTGAGAGAGTAAGCTCAATAGAAACTATTATAAGAAATGGATATTTTTCGCCGGGCGTTGGTGGCGCACGCCTTTAATCCCAGCACTCGGGAGGCAGAGCCAGGCGGATCTCTGTGAGTTCAAGGCCAGCCTGGGCTACCAAGTGAGCTCCAGGAAAGGCGCAAAGCTACACAGAGAAACCCTGTCTCGAAAAACCAAAAAAAAAAAAAAAAAAAAAAGAAATGGATATTTTTAAGTGTTCACCATGAAAAGTTAAGACATAAATATTCTTCAAACATTGTCTCATTTAATCTTTATAAAACTGTCTGACAGCATAGCTCTCTTTTGTAGAAGGGAGACAGTAATCAGAAGAGTGTGGTGACCAGCACAGCACAGTAACTCTAAGGGTGCTGCTATGGGATGTTCTGTATGCTGTGAATGTGTTGCTCTGATTGGTTAATAAATAAAGTGCTGATTGGTCAGTAGCCAGGCAGGAAGTAGAGGTGGGACAAAGAGAGAGGAGAATTCGGGGAAGTGGAAGGCTGAGTGAAGAGACGCTAGCAGCCGCCATGAGAAGATGGAAAGTACCGGTAAGCCACGAGCCACATGGCAACTTATAGATTAATAGAAATGGGTTAATTTCAGATGTAAGATCTAGATAACAAGAAGCCTGAGCCATTAGGCCAACAGTTTAAATAATATAAGCGTCTGGGTGTTTATTTGGGTCCAAATGGCACTCAGAAGCCTGCCACGGCCATACAGTTTATGAGTAACATGAGCTTCTGAGTGATTATTTTATAAGTGGGCTGTGGGACGGCAGGGGCTTGGCGGGGCCCAGAGAGAAACTCTCCAGCTACAGGGTTCAATAGTGGTGTAAGACCATTGTGTAACCAACAGCTCTCTTACTGGACTTAAGGCCCGCTCAGCAAAATGGAAAACATGCCTGGTACTGGAAACCTGGCCAGCTACTCCAGGCTAGTGAAGTCATGGACATTGGATGGCAACTTACAACTGCCACTTAGCTAAATCAGCATAATCCCTAAATCCAGTCCAAATAGTGACACTTATTCCCCTAGATAAGTGTAATTCTCATCCCTCATCAAAGAAACCTCTCTTTGCAAAAGAAAGAGACCACTGCAACCTTTCACATGGGTGCCTGGGATCTGAACTAGGGTCTCCAGGCTTGCATGGCAAGCACTTTATTGGCTGAGTCATCCCCCTAGCCCCAAAGAAATTTTTATACATAGGACATCTGAACAGAATCGTGAGCTTTTCTAGGCAACCTGAAAATAGTCACAAGGAATATGGACAGTGGAAACTTTAAATGTCACCAATATTTATATCATGGTATTACATCAGATAGAATGTATTTTACATGAACTCTTCACACTCACACACACACACACACACACACACACACACACACACACATACCCCTGCTCAAATGTTCAGAACTGAATCATCACCTGGGTTGCCGATCCTTCACCTCAGCCACAAGGTTGCTCCAGCGCTGGTTTAAACCTGCCATCTTATCCTTCAGGAAGCTGGCATCCGAGGGGCGAAGTCTCTGCACAATGCCCTCCCCAGTTTGGTTTACAGCTATCATGCTGGGCTGGTGGCTGCTGATGCCCTCTTCCAGTTCCTATGACAGATTACACACTATGAATTTCTACCACTTTATCAAATTGTTCAGATACCTTAAGCCCACCCAATATTGCAGCATCAATTAATAGCTACAGAAACAAATTCCTGGGAGGGCTTTCTATGTTCGTGAAAACACGTTTTCAAACAAATTAATTACATTTTCCAGGGACACGTGGAAATGACAGCTATCTGGAAATTGAACCCTATGCTTATGAAAGTCATCAGGCAAAATATGCTGACATAGGACACCTTAATAACAAGAAACAAATATCAGCCGGGCGCTGGTGGCGCACGCCTTTAATCCCAGCACTCGGGAGGCAGAGGCAGGCGGATCTCTGTGAGTTTGAGGCCAGCCTGGGCTACCAAGTGAGCTCCAGGAAAGGTGCAAAGCTACACAGAGAAACCCTGTCTCAAAAAACCAAAAAACCAAAAAAAAAAAAAAGAAACAAATATCAGCTGTTTATATCTAAATGTGAGAATTTGATTAAAGTAAACTGCCTATCTTCTTCCAAACAAGTATGTAAAGGCATCTTGTAACACACGTACACATGCACGCACGCACGCACATGAATATTTGGCCGATACAACTTTTATGTCCAGCTATTTATAAACAATCTTCATTGTGCATTTTATTGAGATGTTGCCTCAGTCTGAAAATTTTTACAGTAACAGATTAAAGGGCTGCTTTAAAGTCTAAATACGTATGTGTAACTCAAAATTTCACAAGCGTGCACACCATGTTGACAAGCGGGGTTGGGGGGCACTGCTTTTGACTCCCCATGAACTGTCTACAGAAAGTACACTTTGAAGATGTAGTAAAACAAGAAAGGCCTCTGGCAATGGAAGATTACTCTTGTGCTTGCTCCATTCCTCTCTTTAAGGATCTATTGTGTTGGCAGAGCTGACTGTGGTGTTATGCTACATATTTGCAAGGCTGAGCCCTACAAGAGGCTTGCCCTGTCCATCAAGGATAGTATACTTTCATAACAATTATCAATGACACACATACCCACAAAAAAAATGGGATGCCTAAGTGTTTAGGAGCAGAAAGCACAGGTGAGTATGCATATAGTTTTCTGTCATTGATATAGTCTTTTTGTTGTTGTTGTTGTTGTTGTTGTTTTGTTCTTGTTATTGTTGTTTTGGATTTTTTGGGGTTTTTTTTTCAAGACATGGTTTCTCTATGCAGTTTTGGTGCCTGTCCTGGATCTCACTCTGTAGACCAGGCTGGCTGTGAACTCACAGAGATTTGCCTGGCTGTACCTACTGAATGCTGGGATTAAAGGCGTGCACCACCACCCCCAACGCTGATATAGTCTTAGATACAAATTTTTGTGTTACTCTGAATATAAAATTCTAGAAATGTCTTTTAAAATACTCTAAAAGACACCTGTTTCTAAAATTAGCTACTGTAGAGTACCTTTTTTTTCTTTTAACTTCTTGAAAGTCCTGATTATAAATTGTGTGGTGAGCAAAGTTTCTTAGAAACTGGAAACTAGAGAACAGAACAAACCTAACAGTGAAAAAAATTACAGTGATACACGTACATGTGAAAAATCAATAGATTGGGTTCCAACCTCTGCAACGCCTCTTAGCAACAACATCTAAACAAGCATCCAAACATCCCTCCTGGGATGGGAAGAGCTCACCAGCTGGTGTGTCCTAGCTTTCTCCAGGTCCAGACCACCATCTGGAGCACAGGTGTCTCCCAGCAGGTCTTCAGCTTCGGATATCCACTGCGTGAGGTCATTGAGGTCATGGTGGAATCGTCGCCACTCCTCCATCGCCCTGGCAAAAGACCTGGAGCACAAGAAACAGAATCAGCTTTGGAAACCTGGAAACAATTGTTCTTTAAAAAAAAAATTACAATAATAATAATGTCAGCCAATCACATCTAATTTAAACAGTGAAATCACAGCTTCTGGCTCTACAAAACTCATTGCCAAGGTAGGTTGTGTTTACTAATTCACTTCTGAGAAATGAGCCTTGTGCCAACTGCAAAACAGTGTGTGAACTCCACCCCAGACCTTTCTCTGCCTCCTCCCTGCCCACGCTCTCTGCTTTTTAAAGATTTTTTTTCCTTCTCTGACTTATACGTTCAATTAATTGTAGGCGTGTTAATCCACCTGAATTTATACCCTTACCATATAAGTACCATGAAACATAAAAACATTATTAATTATCCTATTCTCTTAGAAAGCATGAGGTTTTACTGATGAAAGGCTTCGTTTCAAGTTAGAACAAAGGCCAAGAATATAATAATTATTCTAGAACATTTAAGGGAAATTTTACTAAGCTAGCTGAAGAAATTTACAAATTAAAAATGAAAATATGGTATTTACCTAAAGTTGACGGCATAGTAAAGCATAATTGGCAAAACTAAATTAACATAAAAGAACATATTTTAAATTGTGACATTACTATCAACAATAAAAGCAATGAAAAGTTATTGGGGGGAAACTGGTCATCTGTTGAAGAAAAATGAGGCAAAATAGAGCCAGGCAGCATTTAACTGTGAGTGCACAAAAAGTTGTCTAAGGAGGTTGGGTGGTGGTTATACACAATTTTAACCTCAGCACGCGGGAGGCAGAGGCAGGCAGATCTCTGTGAGTTCAAGGCCAGCCTGGGCTACAGAATGAGTTTCAGGATAGCCAGGACTCTTACACAAAGAAACCTTGTCTTGAAACACCAAAAACCAAAAACCCAAACAAAAAAAGCTGTCTAAAGATCATTTGAAAAGTAAAGGTGTGTGGACAGTAGTCATGATACTGAAGTTGGAGTCTATAATAACTGAGCTGGGCCTTCATATATGATACAGACCCAACTCAAATTCTGATAGAGCATTAAACAGAAATTTCAAATCAAGCAACTAAGTGTGTTTTCAAAACACATACTATTGCTTACTCACACAGAGAAAATGTAAGGAAAAGATACGTAAGTTTTGTTAATTTTATGCAATCACAAAAGAAACAACTGTAAGATATGATTTTATAAAACTGAATTTGTTGTATGTCAAAGGATACATGCGAGTTTAAGTGACATGCAAAAGGCTGTGAATATTCACAAATAAACAAAAACTATAAATAATATCTTTAAGGAAGCAAAACATTTTGAAACAATAAATAGCAATCCCTTGGTTTAAAAGATGAGCCACACTGGTGTGCAGAATCTTCACATCCCAATGACGACGAAGTGGAAATAAGACAGCGAACTAACCTACCACTGTAACATTGGTGAGATCGTCCTATCAGTGGTAGCCAGAGTTCTAAAGCAAGGGCGTGTCTATAAACCCCACTGGCAGGGTACAGTAGCCAGTTCATGTTATAACACAGAAAGAGTTTCAACGTTCTTTTAATTGTCTTCATCTAATAACCAAGCGTTGCGATTGAATGTGAAATGTCAGCCACAGGTTCATGCGTTTGAATACACGGTCACCAGCTGGAGGTGCTGTCCAGGATATGCAGAACCTTTAAAAGACAGAGCCTCACTGGAGGAAGGGCATCACTCGGGGGGGTTTTGAGGTTTTATTTCACTCCACGGTCTGTTCTCTCTATACTTCCTGATTGCGGATGTAATGCGACCTGACAGCCTCCTTCTCCTGAAGCCACGACTTGCCTGTCATGCGACCTGCATCCCCTGAAACCATAAGTCAGGCCAACCTTCCTTCTTTAAGGTGCTTTGATCAGGTATTTGTGTCAGCAATGAGGAAAGTAACTACCATTCCAGTTCTAACAAAAAATATGTACAGGGATGTACATAATGATGTTCCCTAGCTACACAAAGAGACTATTTTAAAAATCTGCACAGCAACAAAGCTCATTGAGTTCTATTTCTTCACATGAATTATAGAACTGAAGTTTTTTAACAATGTGATGCCTTGTTTTTGTTGAATTATTCCCAATGTACTCCTCTGGGATAACCTCCTGTTGCATGGTATATTTTACTGGACCATTTATTTCACACTGTATTTGCATTTCACCACTTCCCCAGCTACTGGGAAAAAAATCTTACCTATTTCTCTTTACTCCTATTCACAGGCCCCTGTTCAAAGTCTCGTAACAGAAAAGCTCCAAAACATTCTATTAACCAGAAGCTTATAAAGAAGAAGGAAAGAAATAAAAACTTGGGGTGATATAAGGATTCCAATTATCTGAACCTGCCTCTGCTCTTTATTCACATTAATTATGGCATGTAGGAGAAAAGAACATTAATAAAATCCTTTTTAATTAAAAAGAGAGAGAGAGAAAATATCTTTATACTAAAACTAAAAGTATTCCCATACTATTAAGATATTATGTTGTAAATGGTTGTGGTCTATGGTCACATTACTCTTTAAGGAATGGGGCTCATCTCTATTTATTAAGCAGGCCACATTTTAAAAGACATGGAAAATGGTTTTCATGATCCTAATGCACACATGGACTCTTTCAGTGACCCATGCACTTGTACTCATGTTACTTTTTTTTTTTAATATTTATTATGTATACAGTTTTCTGCCTGCATGTGTCCCTGCAGACCAGAAGAGGGCACCATATCTCATTACAGGTGGTTGTGAGCCATGATATCGGTGCTGGGAATTGAACTCAGAACCTCCGGAAGAACAGTCAACGCTCTTAACCACTGAGCCATCTCTCCAGCCCGTACTCACGTTACTTAAAGTTAAATATTCATTTAATTCACACATACCCTTTGCGATCACTGTACATTCTATTCACTCTGTCCCATTTTGCATTCAGCTGAGTGAGCATGTCCCTGATCTGAAGGGCTTCAGGACCAGAGGCTTCAAGGATGACATCTGGCTGCTTCTCATGAACAACGGCAATCTGCTCTCCAAGTTTGTCCAGCTGATCTTTGATAGTCTGCAAACATATCATCATACAAAAGCAGAATCCAGTAAAGTAACAAAAACAACAGATTCACAGATAAAGGTTTATATGTGTAACACTCATTTAAAATAATAGTGAGGCTAACTACTGTTGCAATGGGGGAATTTTGTATATAAGAATTTATATTCTCCAAAATGTGAGAAATGCCACCATCACAATGTTGGAAGGGAAACGCCCTCCCAGATGTTCTGACTGGCTTCCAGGCAGGATGTAGCAAAGACTTTAATAATATTCTATGAAGGTAAGGAAAGGCTTAGATCTGGAATTAGAGTTTTAAACGCCTAATCACAGTAGCCTAAATGAGAAAATGAGTTATCAAATTCATCAAACATGTCAGTTCTATCAGAGATTTTATTATGACTTTATATAGAAGTACAATCAAATATATGGGAATGAAACTTTCAAAGAACCGAAAACTTTAACTTGCAATCAATATGCAATTCCACACCCAGGCAACTAGCCAATCTTAAATCAATATGGATGACCTGACACCATTTGGCACAAGTGACAATCGGGTTTGTATCTGATTAAAATAAGGTCTCTGCTGTTGCAAATAACTATGCATGCATAAAAGTCCAAACCTACGTTTCTTTAAATTGGAAAAAATTGTTATATCCCACCAGTACACACAGTAAGGCTTCACTACTTATACACATTATCACTAACTTGAAACAGTCAAGGACTTCAGCCATCTCAAATACAACAGCAAGTTCCGTCTGAGTATGGTGGTTCATGCCTGTAACCCCAGCTCCCAACAGGCAAAGGGAGGAAGGATGTAAGCACCAAAATAGCCTGGGCTATCCAAGGAGGCCCTGTCTTTAAAAATCAAGAGGGGAGGGGAAGCAGAGAGAGAGGAAGGAACAGAAGGAGGGAGGGAGAGGAGAGGGAGGAAGGGAAGAGGGAGGGAGAGAGGAAGGAAGAGAGGAAGGGAGGGAGGGAGAGAGGGAGGAAGGGAGAGAGGGAGGGAGGGAAGGAGGGAGGGAAGCCTTGCATTTTTTCTGTACTTTTTCTATTAATCATGGTTACTGCAGGTCAGCACTGACTTTTACCTTTAGAGAGTCCTCCTGGAAAGAGAAGTCTTCATAGACAGTGGTGTTCAGCTCAGGAATATTAAGTGATAATTCAATGTCATCCAGAGTGAGTAAAATTTTATTAATTTCAACCAGATAATCCGCAGGGAGGGCTGATGATGCAATTCCAGAAGAAAGTGGAATCGTTTTCCTCTGCTGGATAGGGATTGTCTGTGAAACAAATATATTTTCAAAGAAATAATGCAGACATCTTAAAACCTCCCCAGGAAAGTAACAGCAAACTGGGGGGAGGGGGGGTTGGAGATTACAGGACTGTTGTACAGAAGCACTCAAGAATGTAAGAATGTCAACCAAAGTATCAAGAAATAAGGTGACTATGATCCAAATTATGTACATGCATAAAAATGTCATAATGAAACCATTATCATATAAAACTAGTAACTGCTAATAAAGACAATAACATTATTAAATATAATTTTTCATATTTTAACCGTTATCGTTACAGAAGTTCAGCAAGCTCTATTTTAGCTTCCATTTGCCATCTGCTGCCATACTCGTATAAGTCAACATCAACCCATGGCATCTACGTCTATCTAGCGAGCAGGAAGAACAATTACTTCTCTGAGTTGTGAAGAAAACAATTACGTTGTCCATCATAAGTTCCCCAGGAAATAAACTATTTTGAGATCATTATTACATCCTCCTTCTACAATATCACAATTAGATTAAATACTTGTAGATCACACTACTCAAAACTAAAGCTAAACATGTTTCCCGAGCAGACTCAATGGACACAGTGGCACATGCCTATATGTCTCATTCCGTGTGAGGCTGCAATGGGAGGAGCCCTTGGTTCAAAGCCAGTGAGCACAACATAATGAGACTGGGTTGCAGTGACTGGTGTATTAATTAATTAATCAACACAAGAAATGCCATGAGGGTTTTGACTGAAATGGTATCGATGTAACTTTGAGACAGCATTGCTGAGCACAGACACCTGATGGAGGTAGGCTAAAGCATCCTCCAGTGCTGGACTCAGGCCTCCTCTACTATGCTATAGAAATTCTGCATCTTCCACTCAGAATACAGCACTATCTGAAATGAGCTGCTTGCTCCTCTTTACTCCTTGATAGCCACAGTTTAATAAAGGTTGTCTACTCCTGTGGGATGTTCTGTATGTTAAGTGTGTTGCTCCGATTGGCTAATAAATAAAATACTGATTGGCCAGTAGCCACGCAGGAAGTATAGGTGGGATAAGGAATGAGGAGAATTCTGGGAAGTGGAAGGCTGAGTCAGAGAGACGCTGCCAGCTGCCACCATGAAAAGCGATATGTAAGGTACCGGTAAGCCACGAGCCACATGGCAACTTATAGACTAATAGATATGGGTTAATTTTAGGTATAAGAACTAAATAACAAGAAGCCTGCTGCAGCAATACAGTTAGTAAGCAATATAAGTTTCTGTGTGTTTACTTGGTTGGGTCTAAGCAGCTGCGGGACTGGCAGGTGAGAGAGATTTGTCCTGACCGTGGGTCAGGCAGGACCAGGAAAACTATAGCTACAGTCTACTATTTTCTTTTTCTTTCTTTCTTTGGTTTGTTTTAGTTTTTTGAGACAGGGTTTCTCTGTGTAGCCCTTGCTGTCCTGGAACTCACTCGTGGACCAGGCTGGCCTCAAACTCAGATCTGCCTGGCTCTGCCTCCCAAGACTGCTGATATACTGCTTTCAAATGGCCAGTGTTGGCTGCTGATGAGTTCAGGTAGCTTCCCTGATACATTATTTTTTTCTTTTGAGAGAGGGTCTCATGGACACCATGCTAGTCTCCATTCTCTAAATAGCCAAGGAAAACCCTGACTCTCTGATCCTCCTGCCGCCATCTCCTAAGTGCTAATACCACTAACATGTACCATCACACCCATTGCACATGGTGCTGAGGCTCGAACCTAGACTTCATTCACACAGGCAAGCACTCTGCCGACTGAGACATATCTCCAGCCAAAGCTTTCGCTTCTATGCTTTATTTTTAGAATAGAGTATTCTTTCTGTGAATTTCATAATAATAGCAACAATAACGAGTACATGTTTCTTCATTGAAGGATTAAAATAATTTTCAAGATCTCTAAGTGAAATGAAAACTCCAGGCTGCAAATCACAGAAGCAGCAGCGTGCTGCTGAACTTAAAGATCTGTGTGCTCTGCCCTCTGGAATCCAATTAGCCTCTGTTCTCATCAGTCCTAGAGAGCCATGTTTGAAGCAAGCTTACAGCTTTCCTGACTCTATCAACAGAACTAATTAAAATTGTTCCTAATAATGATTTTATTATCTTAATGCTCTATGTTTATATCTTATTCTGGAGGCATTTCTAGGTATGCACTCATACATTTAAGAAAGAAAATTCTATGTTCTAGCAAATATAAAAGAATGTCGAACTAATTAACAACTCAAGCTTGGAGCCACTTCTAAATAAAAAGATGCTAAATATTTTATAAATACTAAATATATGTGTAAAGCTTTTTTAGATTTCATTTAAAAGAGGCCAACCTGGCAGGGGTGAGGTCCCAAAATTAGGCTCGTGCATCCCTTTTCACATCTTTAAGGATACAGAAAGCAATCCAATGAATGTATTTGCATGTTGAGAACTTACGGACATCCTCCTGCTGCAACTTTCTGGCCATTAACCAGATCTGTTTCTCAAAGACCAATAGCAGCTGAAAGTCCACAAGGGCTTGATTTTGGGTGGAGGGCATTTATCTCTGTAGTACTTTTCCACATTTCACATCACTGGATCTTACCATTCGAAACCGCTGAAACACTTTCGCACCTCACTAACAAGTGGCAAGGCCAGGGCTCCTGAGCTGCTTCCTAGGTCACGTGACAGGCTATTATTCTGCAAGGCCACAGTGACCTGAGACTTTACAGTAAGCTGAGCAGATCAATAATAGCATTCTAAAGATCCAGATTTAAGCAAACAAGCAAAAAAGAATTCACATTCCTCAAGACAATCTCATCTGCTACTCAGCTTAGGGTTTTTCTGTCACTTTCTACTCTTTGCAGAAGCTCGGCAGTTCAAAATGTGCTTTCTACTTCCCAAATAGATTTTTCTCCCCGGGCGATCAATCAAAATGCCCTATGCCAAAAAAAAAAAAAAAAAAAAAAAAATGTCCTCAAGATCTGACCTAGACTTTATTTCTGGATAATTTTATTTTTAAAACAGTAGAAGGGGAGAGGACTGTCTAAGGGAGAGATGAGGAGGTCTAGGGGCAGGGAGGACTAGGAAGATGGCTCAGTGGGAGTGTGAATCTTTACCCCACATGTTCCTGTAACCCATGGTGGGGAGAGGAGACAGGAGGAGGCCAGGAGCTCACTGGCCAGTCTGCCCAGATGAAACTTTGAACTTCAGATTCAGTGAGGCTCTATCCCAAAAATAAAAAATAAAAAACAATGCAGGAAACTATCTAGTGCTCTCCTCAGGCAGCTGCATGCCTCTGCCTTGGCCTCTGCCTCTGCGTGCACACTCCCATGCATATACCACACACCACAGCCACACACAGGTTGCTGTGCCACAGAAATAGAAACACAAATGCCACATGCAGGAGAATACTGAAATGAGATGATGTTCCACGGGGTGGCTCACATCCCACAATACAGTCCACACAGATCAGAGTTGAACTGAATATCTATAAAGTCTTCTACTTTGTTGTTATTGGCCCATTAAGGCAGAAAAAAACTGAAACGAAACAGAACTACTATTCATCAACTCTCTGAACGAAAAGGACATTTTAGAAGGCAAAACGAGTTTTAAAAATCCCAAAGGAAAACCACAGTCACATGTGGCTACACATGTTTTAAAAAACTAGAAAATAAAACCCAACCAAATAATATTGAATTCTAACACAGGGTAATATTCGTATTTTAGAAAGCATTCATCTATTTCCTATTGTTATAGAACTCCAATTTTTCAGTGTGTGTGTGTGTGTGTGCACTCGCATGTGCATGCGTGCTTGTGCGGGTGTACATGTGGAGGTGCACATATGTCATAGACAGGTGTGGAAGTCAAAGCACCACTTTCAGATCAGTTCTCCCATTCCACCATGGCTTTCAGGAATCGCCTTCACATTGCCAGGACTACACAGCCAGCATCTCTAACAGCTGAATCATCTATAGCTTCTTTTTGTATATGTCTCTGTGCGTGGTGTGCGTGTGTGTGTGAGTGCACATATGTATGCACGCATGTAGAAGCCCAAGGCTGCAGTCAGAAGTCTTCCCCTATCACTGTCGGCCTTGCTCACGGAGGCAGAGTGTCTCATCTGAACCCAGCACTGACTGACATGACTAGCTTAGATAACGGGCTCGCCCAGACAGTTGTCCACAGTCTGCAGCCCAGTGGCTGTGGTTCCTGCTTCACGTAGTGTGATAAACAAGAAAATGACTAAGAAAGGGACTGAAGTCTCTTCCTTCCAGACAGATGGGATAGTTTGGAAGCGGACTGACTAAGAAAGGAAACACGCTGGAGTTGGAAGCGGACGGCAACTTCATTTTGGATCATACCACAAGGCCCATGCAGACAGAGGCAGCCAATAAGCAGCAAGCCAAGGCACAGGAATCCACCCAGATTCCAAAGTGATCAAATAAAATTGATTCCTGAAAGAACAGAGCCCCGGGGAGCATCACTTAAAACTACTCAGAAGATAATCAGGTAAGACAGTGAGCAGCGAATCCCACTCAAGAAAATATGACATACTACCCCAGGTTCAGGAATTCAGATATTTAAAAACTTCAAATATTGATAGCAAGACCAACACTCCCAAAAAGAAAAAAAAAAAGTAGGAAGTCACATCTGAAGGGAACGGAGACCTTGCAGCTTTCATACACGATCATAAATCCAAAAGAGATGACCAACAATAAGGTTTTGCATTTCTATTTCTTTGAGTAGTGCCCTATCTAAAAATAGAAACAGATCTAGTAAAACACACTAGAAAGAAGGGGACTGCTGGGCTCAGGTGTAGCTCAGTGCTACAGAGACTGCCTGGCTAGCATATGCAAAGCACAGGGTTCAATCCCCAACTCTGGAAGAAGAAGAAAAAAAAACTACGTAATTAAAAAGAAAGTGGAAGAAATAACATAATTTCCTAATGGGCTTGCTTGAAAGTGTCTTTAACCATTCTACCGCTGGCCTGGATGGCACACACGGGGTGAATTATTTCTTTGCTGCAGAGACCATCCCATCATACCTTCATTTTGTTGTAACGTGTATGCAGAAGTAACAACTGCAAACGGATCTTCTCTTTTTTACTGTCCTCCATCGGCTCATGTAACAAGTGTTCCCCTCTTCGGAGAACGTCCTCAATCTGGGTTCTCTCCTCATCCACCTGAAGGTTTAAAGAAAAAGAAAATGTACTAAGGACAAAAGTGCACAGACAGACTTCATGCTCTCCAGTGCTCAGTGTAAGAACTAAGCTGTGAGACAGACAGCGCAGTGGGGGTTAAGCTATATCAGCCTGGATGATCCAACTGCTTGGGATTTTCTTCAAATCCTTTATATTTGAAAATAAAATATCCCGAAGCCAGTTTATCACACCTTAGCTAATGATTACTTTCAGTCAGAAAGTAGGGGGTGTATATGAGTCACTGGGATTCTTTTATCATCATCATCATCATTATTATTTTGTTTGTTTGAGAGTAAGATTTCATGAAGTCCAGGCTAGCCTCATACTTGCTACAAAGCTAAAGAAGACCTTGAATTCTCATTCCTCCCGCATCTACCTCCCAAGTGCCGGGATTAGAGGAGTGCACCACCACGCCGGGGTGTACGTGAACTTCAAGTGTTACAAGAGTCACTTGACAGCTTTGACAATGACCCTCATAAATCGCATCTGGATTTCTTCAGTTACATGTATCAGGTCAAGCAAGTAAATCCACATTGTTAAAAGAGAAAAGGGGAAAAAAAAAAAAAAAGAAGAGTACGGTTTGAAAACAGCCCACCTTTTCCTCATCGTTACTGGAGTCCAAGTGTTTGTCCACAACTTTCAACATGTTTTCTATGTCGTTTTCTAATCTTCCCAAGTCAGAGAAAGACCTGGCCCCTTCAACAGTTCCAGCGGGGCCAAAACATTGGTAGGATGAAGGCTCCTGGCCAATCAGCATCTAGGAAGGAACAGAGGCCAATGGAGTGAACTGTTGACTTGCTTTTCCAAACGCATCCTGAAAGGTGGGGGGACAGCAGGAACCAGCACTTATCTGAAATGACTTCAATGGCATTCATCACAGAAGAAGGATTTTTGACAATCTGGGCTTCCTAGAACTACTCATTTTTCAACCTTGGGCCAGGAATAGGAGGTGTGAGTTGACTGTGGGTTGACTGTGGTTGCTTGGATTACAGTATGGCAGATGCCAAGGTGAACGGCCTACAGGAAACAGGGCCATGATCCAAGCCATCCCTGCCACAGGCATGAAAGGAATGATGGTCTGTCCTCACCCAGTGCAAGGACACCCTAGAGAACGCCTCCCTTACATGTTCACCAGAAGAGTTCCCCTTGATATTTTGATACTCAAACTTCCAAGAAGATTAATATTTCCAAATGCCACATTTTCAAGTCTATACAGAAAAACTTCATATTCGGGGAAAAGTTAGAATAGCAATTTTAATAAAAATAAATGAAGAAAAGTAATATCCAGGGACAGGCAAGTATGAGGAAATCAACACTCTCATATCCTGAGTACAGAGGCTCAAACTGAAGACCTTCTATCAGCCCATGCTGAAAGCCTTGGGAACAGCCCGTGTACAACTTCTGCAGTTCAATGAATTCTAAACTCTGATGCCAGCAGATACAAATAAGATAACTAAGAACACAACATTCCCAAGGGCCCACAATACTCATAAGATTAACTTAAGGAATTATAACAGACCATAGATTGTTACCATGAAAATCCATTTCAAGGGAGCATGTACAGAATGCTATAAAAATTTTATATGTTAGCATCATGTACCTACCAATGAGTAAAAACAGTTATGCAACAGAAATTGTTTGTAAAGGTCATTTGGGGGACAATGCTAATTTTCTTCCTCTGTTCCTTCTCTTACCCTGCTCCTCTGCAATAGTTTATAATGTCAAAAGAATATTCCCATGAATCTATTAAAAAAAATCAAATGGACTTCAGTTCAGACAGTGAGGAGGAAGGCCAAGAATAAAGTAGATAAAAGCTAAAGCAGGGTCTTGCTGTGTTGTTTTAAGTTGTGAATAATTATATTCCTGAGCATGGAAAGAAAATTTATTTGGCCCACTATACCAGATACTTTAAATTAAAGCAAGGTTAGATAATACCTATTTCCTACACACATATAAAACAAAACAGGCTTTTCTCTGTGTTATTTCAATATATAACTGTCAAGAGGTTGAATTAAAAAGATTTTTAAAGTGCCATCACATGGGCACAGTTGAGATCCTTAAACACTCAGCATCCTGTGATTCCTCAGGATGGGCATCTAAGGTTCACCATTTTTTCCCTCGGCACTATGAAAATGTTTTCGAGTTTTCCATTTCCCATTACTGAAGCTCCTACTCAGTGCCAGGCCTTAAGAACTCTACAGTGAAATGTTTCTCCACCTCCCCTCTTAAAATAAGGATGAAAAGAGAAAGATTGGGAAAGATACACAGGGAGTTGAAGAAATAATAACAGTGGTATAAGCACCTTTCTTTTGTAAAGAAAGTTGTTATTCATTTTTGACTCTCATTTTAATTGACACAGCTTTCTTTGAATTAGTAAATATAGGAAGCACATCTCTCCATGAACTATAAACCGAGTTACTTACAACATTTAAATCTGTCAACATATAAACACAAACACATGCACACACACACACACACACACACACACACACACACACACACACACACACACCAGTGTGTTTTCTATGAACACATACATGAAAAGGATGAGTTCAAGATCAGGGATTGATCATCATACCTAACCTGGGAACTGGCTTCATTATTCCTGTTCTATTCCTATCCCAAATGTTAGCTGACTCTGAAACCTGTTGTGAGTTATTTGCTCAACAACACTCTTATATTAATAATCACACATAAATAGCACCAACTGCTTGGCCAAAAAGCTATTAAAATTCATTTTACTTTAAAGCTTAATGGGTCGGCACAAAATGATCTACCATTTGGACGTATAGCCATGGGGAAAACGGTATTCTATAAAAATGCCAGGACTCACCTGGGCACTGTTGATGTGCTGGGACACCTTCTCAAAGTTTCTGTTCAGCTCAGCTAATTTCGGTTCTACGAGTTCCCTGCTGGCACTTCCACGTGCGTTCATCAAGATGATGGCTTGTTCGCGAACATTCTCAACCTGGAGGTTGACATCATCCAGCTCAGACAGTAAGCGCTGACGGCATAAAAAAAACAAATAAATAAATTATTACAAGGGAAAAGTCAAAACAAATATGGATGTGATGCTTACTACAAATTAAAGGTATTTGAAATAAACGTCTGAGATTGTTAGGAAGACATTTCAGCACCATCAACCTGAGGAGGAACTGGTCACAGAAAATCCATGGGTGATCTCAGTTTCTACCGAATGTTAAAAAGTAAACTGCATGAGAACTCCCCACAAACATCACACAGCACAAGAGAACAGACTACAGCATATCATCCCACGTGACTCTTGAGGTTGACTACCTTCACGATTTCCTCCTGTTTACTTGCTGGTTTTTTTTCAATCTCATCCAGTAGAGCTTCGGCTTGATAAAGCCAGGTACTGATGTGAGCAACATGCCCATCAAATATCTCCAGCTGATTCTGATGGTTCTACAAAGGAATAAAATAATGGTGACACAATTAAATGAAATATTAGGCTGATGATCTTAGGAGAGATTTAAAAGGCCATCAAAGAGCACAATGTGTGTCCCACAATCATATACAACAAAGAATAATAGTGTTTGCTACATACTTTTACTTAGTTGGCTTGTTTCTAGTTTGGGGTTTTTAAAGGAAGGGGCTAGTACTTTACAGTTCTGGGGTTTGAACATAGGGCCTCATGCACTACATGACTGAATATATCCCCAGCCTTAATTTTTATTTTGAGACAGGGTCTCAACTAAGTTGTCTAGGCTACCCTTGAATTTACTCTGTTTGCAGACCTTCAACTTGTGATCCTCCTGCCTCAACCATCCAAGCACCTGGTATTACAAGCCTGGACCACCAGATCCGACTTTTTTGAAAGGGAACAGGGTGCTGGTTTTTTTGAGACACAGCTTTCCTATGTAGGTTGACCTTGAATGCTAGATACTCCTCCCATCTTGGTCCCTAAAGTGCTGGGATTACAGGTGTGCGTCTCCTTGGCCAGCTTTAGTTATGCACTTTTCTCTACATTGATATGTGGTGATGTATCATATTATATAATTTACCTAAAGTTATATGGGTAATAAGTCATGAACTGGTATATAAACCTCTGGTTGATCAAGACCTAAGCACATGACCTTTCTGCCCTACATATCCTAACTGATTTGAAAAAATGCTCAACAGATAATTTATTCTTTTATCTATCTCTACCCATTACTAGGAAATTATATAAGTTAAATAAAGTCTTATCAGATATGTCAGAATAAAATAATAATTTGTAAATGATAACTCTCACTTCAGAGATTGGGGCTGCCATATTGGAAGAAGAGGGCCAACAAACACTATGAAAATGTAATGGTCAAAATGATTATAATCATAAAAAAATTTAAATGGGATGATGAACATATTGCTATAGAATACCACTATATTTTTAAGTCATTTAATCATCATAAAATCATACAAGGTAGAAATTATAATAATGCCAATTTTGTAAATCAGTAAAAGAAAGAATAGAGTTTTTAAGTAACTTCACTGAGGTAAAAGTCAAGAATTTTATAGGCGCCATCCATTGTTTGGTATAATCTTTGCTCTGAGCTAGTGAATGACTAAGACATTGTAAATATTGTATATAATGTATATACAATATATGCATGCATGTGCATATACATAGTATATATTATTATAATAACTAAGTACTATATGGTATAATTAAAATGAAAGTATATTTACTAAGATATTAAATAATACAGCACCTATGTTTAGCATGAATATTTTACTTTCATAGAAGTATTGTAAATTCTTCATGTGATACCTTTTCAATAGAAAAATAAAATATATACTAATAAAGTTAATTGACAAGCAAAGCAAAACAAAAGCAGGACGCACAGGAAACAGACCTGAAATTCTAATGAGGGCCATATGCACTAAACATAATCAGGAAGAGAAGATATCACCACTGTTGTGTTCCGGCAACATACCAGCAAGGTGTTACACCAGTCCTCGGTCCAGGTGCGGACTCGGCTCCACCCAGCGTTGAGCGTACAGAGATTCTCTTCTAGAACTGACTCGCTGCCCGAGACCAGGTGCTGAAGGGCAGCACTACTCTCAGTAATGGTGTTTAAGTCGGCTTTTCTCTTTTCCAGATCCTTCAGAATATTCTAGGGGGGAAAAAAATCAAAACCCACTTGACTTTCAGAATATTATAAAATTTACCTAACTCGTGTGTGTGTGTGTGTGTGTGTGTGTGTGTGTGTGTGTGTGTGTGTG